>OY282597.1:18055750-18167107 GCA_958298965.1 Chrysolina haemoptera | reverse complement strand
GTTTGTGAATCAGTTTCCCTGTACCACTGAGGATTTACGTCAGATGGAGCTCCTCCACATTTTGTTGTACCTGTACCTCAATTTTTAGACAACAATTTCACAGGGAGATGGTTCGGAATCATAGTACCAATAGAATGGCCTGCTAGATCTCCTGATTTATCACCATTAGACTTCTTTTCATGGGGACAGTTGAAATCAAAAGTTTATATCACACAGCCCAATTCTCTTGATCTACGCGAAAGAATTTTAGATAAGTGTCATACAGTGACTCCAGAAATGTGTTAAACCAAATCGAAAATCACTTATACTTCTCTATGGAACTGAATGGTTTACATTTCGAACCTTTCATATGATGATAACATTTCAGGTAATGAAAAATGAAAATATCTTGATAACACTTAGTTTTCATTAAAACTTCCACAATACTTGATTGATTCTCAATAACATTAAATTGATGTATTTATGATTGAATTCATTTCAGATTATCACAAGTATATAAGTCCTATTGAAAATTCTGAAATAGGGAGTTCTGGGGATGAGGGGATGAGGGGTTTGACGGCAAAATTATGACTTATTTTGCGAAAGAGTTCCTCCTTGAAATAAAAATCGAAGGGTCTGAGCAATTGAAGGGGCAAGTGGAAGAAGGGGTCAAGTAACATTTTCTGAAAATATTAGATTCTGTCATGGAAGAAGGTGTTACGTGCATATGTAACTTGCCCTCTTAGGATTTGCTTCTATTATTTATATCTGACCAGATACAGAGTGGTAGAAGGGGCTATGTTACATTAAACATCAAGAACGCTGTGAAAAAAGGGGTTATGGGCACATAATCTGCTGCACATTATCACGTTTTAGTGCCTAGGCTGGACTGCAGCATCATATTTCGTTGTCAACATTACATTATTATTCTTTTTTAGTCTGGTCTTTTGGTGGCAATACCGATTTTTCACTACAAGACGATGACGTACAGAGTGGCGCCTGATCAAGTGAAGATACGCATTTATCAAAATTTCAATGTTACGTGTGTGTAATGTTTCAGTGATCCAAGTTTGTATACGGTTCTCGTTTATTTGTTGGTTTTGCGGCCAGTTGAATCAACGAAAATATTTTTTTACGTTTCGTTTTATCATTACTCTTTTCCAAAATAATATATTTTTGATACGTTATCAGGTAAAAAAATCGACGTCATGATTAAAATAAATATATATTTTTTCAAAAACAATCCTGAAATAAGATGTAAAATTTTTCTATATTTGAATTATTTAAAGAATACTATACTTATTGAAGAATTTGAATTTTAGTTTTTTCTGAGGATTACAATGTGAAGTGGTAGCAACTACCAACCAATCAGCCATTCAGAATCAAAAGAAAGGATTCTGATGAAGATATCGATCAACCAAATTACTAACATTTCGGGCGTTTATCGTATTAATAGTTAAAAGATATCTACTTTTTTCAATTTTTCATAACGTTCCAGTTGCTTGAATCCGAAATCGTCAAGTGAATACTGACGGGTCAGTATTCAGCATACTGACGGGTCAGTATTCAGCATACTAAGAGCATCTTATCTTCAAAGAAGTTTCACTATTAAAAAACAACGCTTCAAAACACTATTCACCTCCTACAAATATCGAATTCACTAGAATTCTCAATAAATCAGGATATGTAATGAGAAAAGAATTCAGAATATTCAGGAGCAGTTACCTTTCACCTCATAAGAACATAGGGATAAGAACATAGGGATTTTATGAAAATATTATTGATTAAAGTCAAAACCTCCTCACAACGACTGTGTACCAAGTGAATCCCATGATTTATTTGAACTTTTTTTTATTTATTCCTTCTCATATTTTTCAGGTTTTGAAGGATTTTTTATTTTTGAAA
This sequence comes from Chrysolina haemoptera, assembly GCA_958298965.1. Classification (NCBI taxonomy): domain Eukaryota; kingdom Metazoa; phylum Arthropoda; class Insecta; order Coleoptera; family Chrysomelidae; genus Chrysolina; species Chrysolina haemoptera. The sequence continues at coordinate 18,165,223 of OY282597.1, read as the reverse complement.
AGTTTGTTGAAATCCTTAGAGAATGAATGTATGATTACTATGTATTATTATATTTATTAAAGTACTTCACTTTTCTCACTATCTGTTACCTATTACCTTCATGACATGAAATAGAAAAAGGGGTTATGTACATATAAATTCAGATTTTTTTCAAATAATGATGTAATAGCAAAATGCTCTAAATCTCAAAAAAACACCCAAAAATTATTCCTCACAATTGCACAAATCAAATTATCAAACTAGCTTTAATTGAAAAATGCCAGCAAATTTTACTAAAACCCAGTTTTCTCATAAACTCATATTTGTAACATAACCCCTTCTTCCACTTGCCCCTTCAATTATCAATTTTTTCTACGACTTCGGAGATAAGGGGGCGGACAAGTTTTAGCTGGAACAAATTGTATATAGTATACATGATATATAATATATATCTATATATACACATATAATTTATTCAGCTACTTTTTATAAAGTTTATCACAATTCAAGCAGGCATACTATTTTGCTAGATACATAGAGATAATAAATTAAGTAACAACAATAACTTAATTGACTAGATAAACATTATATATGTGTCGTACTTTCGTACTTTATTATTTATGTTCAAGTAAATGCAACAGAAGTGGGATAACTGAAATCCCATTGCCAATCGATGATTCCCTAGAATACAGTGGGTTTCAAAGCTACTTTTCCACCTTTTACAATTCCTCATTCAAAAGTCAATACATATGATGAAGGGAGATGATTTTGAATATCCTAGGGAATTTCATTTGACCAAAACCAATAATTATATCATCACATAAAAATTAAAACTTACTAGTAACTCTAGAATATATATCTAGAATGTAGTTCATGATCTTATGAAATATTCCACCAATAAAATGAAAACCTAGACAAAAATTTGTAAAGATATACATCCCATATTGGAATTTTCATGACTTCAACCTGCCATTCTTATAATAATTTTAAAAATGTAACTGCCAAATTCGTCCAGGGAATTTTGGGAAAAAATAAAGGAATTACCAAAAGAACGAAGAAACAATTATTAAATTTGTATGAATCTTACATCTGGTTTTCTAAATCGTAACATGTTTAAAACGTTAAATGTTTTTTTATAAGTAATTGAATTTTAGATTCTACATCAGATAACTATGTATATTACGATAAACAGCGATAAATAAAGCAAATTACAAACAAACTTTAGGAAGTAATAGATCACATATTTCTGAAAAAAAAAAAAATACCACGACCTTCAGTACGATGATTAAAGTCGCAAAAAATTTTTTTTTCATTTTTTATTTGAAGATATTTTTCAAGAAAAAAATTCTAAAGAAATGGTATGGAAAGTTGAGTATTCTCATACGGAGAAATATATTTAAATCAGTTTAAGCAGCTTTGGGGTGTTCAGTTGAAAGTGATGTGAAAACACTGCCCATATTATTATGATTGACGGTTGACAGTTTATTATTTTTGACGATCATTTTAATATCAGTTTATTTGACTTGCGTTTAATAACAGTTGTTTTTTCAACATTAGATGCCAGCGCAATAGCAGGGAAGTCCACCAACCCTTACTTTCTACTTTCTTATACACAAGGAACTCCCCAAAAAAGTACCCCACATATTCATGTTTGATGTCCCTAAAAAATATTCCACTATTATTACAAGACTCAAATCCAACCATGGTTGCTTTCCGGCACATTTACATAAAATTGGGATCCTTGAATCACCTGTATGTCAATATGATAATGAAACTGCTGATTTGAATCATCTATTTTTCAAGTGTGAGAACATACCTGGAATTAATAATTTCATGCACAAACTCCAACAACTGAATATGCAATTTCCGACCAGTATTCAGAACTTATTAGCAACAGAGGATACATTTATATATGACCTTATTGTAAAAAAAAAGATGCCAGCGCCATCAATAATGATCACAGGTTCAACAAAATGCACATAAATAATAGCCAAAATTTTGAGAATTTTGACGAAAACAATAATTTCAATATACTTATCTAGAGTGTCAAAACTTGACACCAGAGGGAGTATCCCTTATGTTGAATTCCCAATAGCTGTGAAAACATGTTTTGTTCCATCATGCTTGAAAAATAGTGGAGAAAGTTATAAGAAGGCTATAATTTATAATCGTTACAGCGTTGCTAAACATTTTGCTTCTCAATATCGTGTCAGTGTAGAACGATAGATATGAATGTTAATTAACATTAATTCAATATAAGTGCATGAAACTTACTAAATGAGCCAATAATATGTTAATTTATGTTATCAGTATTGTTATTCTCGTTTTTAAAAGAAAAGTTCAGAATTATTTACTAGGTATTCCCTTGCAATATTATAACCGACAACGCTGAAAGAAGCAAATTAACAGCACATGTGACGTCATCAACTATTGTGCAAGTGACGCCAAGCCGGAATGTTTTAATACTTCTTGAAATTTTATGGTTTTCAAATGGCGTTTGTCGGAATATTACAAGACAACTTGTTATAAAAATTAGGCATACATGTCATTTGATGGCTATTTCGTTCATATGCACATTTTAATCGGATTTAGACTTCTTGCCTATTACAAAGTATATATTAGGATTATAAACTCTGTTTCTAAATTTTTCTTTATACTGAAGATGGTAGGAATGTATATTTAGTAAATATTTCATATTATCTATAAATTACATTGATGCCCAAATGATCGCGTTAAATAAAATACAAAATACCAACTTTAGTTACGAAAAATAGTTCAAAACTTGGTTGGTGGTTATTCTTCTTTTATTTTTCAACAATTTTGTACTACTAAAGGTGGTAGAAATCTATTTTTTAATCTCGAAAATCTGAACTGTCGAATTTGAGGGTAGGTACCCTCAAATTCGATAGGTATATTGATAGGTATCAATAACTTTTAGCAAATATTTTTGTAAAATCTGCGGTTGTAGAAAAAATCTTGTGTGGTGTGTAATTCGAGCGCAAATGCTTTGCCGCTTTCAAAACATTGCCGCGCTACAACACGTGTCAAACTTTTTTCTAAAGCGGCAAAGTATTACTTTGTGCTCTCAATACACAAACAGCTATTTCAAATGAGAGTATTATTTAATTATTTAACTCTTACTTGTGTTCAGTTCATATTGATTCAAATAGTTTTTATTTATAATAAAACCAACAAATATTATTTTAATTACACAATGAATAAAGGCTTTCATAATCTATTAGTATTTAGGCCAACCATATGGTAAATTAACTACAGGCTTTCTTTACTTCGAATAGAAGACTCAAAATAAATTGGGAATGATGGTTATTCACTGAACTCATTATTTTGAGGAATATAAATATTTTATGCAAAAAAATCATCGCGAGATTTATTACTAGGAAGGAAAAGGGAGAATGATATGATCTTGCCTGCTGAATGAGAGAGACAAAATTTCACGAATTTCTCATGCCTTCCGGCATCCAATATGACTATGAGGTCCATTGAAGAAATTATTTTTGAGATGGGTCATGAAACGTACGACAATTCATAAACTACATTCATATTCCAGAGTGCAAAATCAAAAACAATAATTGACCTATTCAACAAAACATTCATATAAGTTGGAAAAACCTTAACCATCCCCACAAATAAGAATATCCATATTTTGTGTATCACTGAGTTAACTAGGGTGCAACGACTAAATTTCGAAAAAGAACGACTTAATTATCTCGCAACAGGTTTATATCTGTTAAGTTTGAGGGAAACTCTGCCAACAATAGTTTTCAGAATGGCCCCCGCTTCTTCACCAGAAACGTCTTCGATATTTTGTCCATTGACAGATATAAGCAGATCACCTTTAACTATCCTACCATCTACATCAGCTGTTCCACCATTGACCTACAACATTAAACATTTTTGGTGTGATTATTTCATCAATATTGCTTTACATGGTTATTACTGAATTACACAATTAAAGATGGGTCCTTATATCGACAAAATAGAGAACAATATCTCAAAACAAAAAAATCACAAGGAGAGTTTTCCGAAGGTCTGTAACAACGTAGTTCATTCATGCACCACAGTGGATAGAACAATAGTTTCTGTGAATGATAGAAAACTAGCCTGGCAGAACATACAATTGGGGTTAACAGATCTGAATAATGAATTGATAAAAAAAGTTAAACTTTCTCTCATGACAATGAAGTTGAAAGACGGAGTGGACACCAGTAGGAGACAAAAATGAATGCATAAGAAAGTCAGCCATTGACTTGGTTGTCAAGATAAAACTGACAAATATCTGGTAAAAAAATAATCAAGCCGAATTACATTCGTGGTAATACTCTTTTTGAGATAATTTTCACTAGATTAGCACACGTCTTTGTTGCTATTGAGAAATCCCAATCGTGGACTTCGTCCACTCGTAAGATTTCTATAGCAACAAAACTGTCTATTATAGTCAAGCCTGCAAATTGATAGCTGAGACGCAGCCGAGGCTAGCAAGCAGGCGAGACAATAGACAGTATGTCGCCGAGATGCATATTACATTTTTTCGTCGACCTCTACAAATTAGCTACTAATTTCCGATTTTCGAATTGACCGCTGTGGTCACTATGACAAACACAGCGGACGAAAAGTGTTTGCGGACGAAAAGTGTTTGCGGACGAAAAGTATTTGCCTTAAAAAATAGTCGATTTTTCGTCCGGAAATTAGTACATAAAATGTCATTTTTTGTAGAGGTCGACGAAAAAGGTAATTCTTTAGGTCCAAATTTCCAAAGGTAAGAGAGACAGGATGTTCATCAAGATTTGTACAATACTAAAGGATATTAGCAAAAGCGTTTGATTCACCTCCTTAACACAATATTGAGTAATGTAAGATGATTGTGATTAAAAAAAAAAAAATACTTACAACATCAGCTATGTACACTCCTTTACCCGATTTCCTAGCTAGTACACTTAAGCCTAATCCTTTCCCAGGTTTCTTGACGAGGTCAACTTCTATTGTTGTATATTCAATAGTGTTAGGTCTATAAACGATCATTTTCATCTGTAAGAAATAAGAAGAATTAGATTGGAAAGGTTACCCAGCAAAACTACTCAATAATAAATGGATCAAACATATCTTTATTACCGAAATTGACAACTGGAGTTGTTAAACATGTGATAATACGAGAAAAAAATTGTATTATGACGTCAATATTAGTTGGTGTTCATGCGAAGACTAATTACCTTTGGCAGTGTTTGTCTCAGCGATTGTGAAGCTGTTGTGTTCGATACATCTTTCAATGATGTCCCATTCACTTCAAGAATTTGGTCACCAGGTTGTATTCTTTTATCTTTGTAGGCCATTCCACCTGGATATACTTCTACTATGACTATCCCTTTCTGAAAAAAAAAAAATAATAATAATAATAAAATCAAGTATCAAAGCGAAGCAAATTCATTTATTCTCCTCTCTCAGAACAAGATGCAAACTTCTCTCTAAACAATGTTATTCAGATAACAGTGTTGACAGAAATCTAACCAATAAAGCCGTACTGGAAGTATATTTAGTTCTGGAAGTACATTTATGACAAAAAATCAAATTTTAGTGGAGTAGTTAGACCACTACGCTTTTGTTCCTACCCCGCGATTCACATCTCAAATTCAGCTATATGTTAGTATGAGATGATGATGAGGGTTAAACGCACATGGCCGGAAACCATGAGGGTTCAAATCTGAATTTCTTCATTTAGTACGATTTTAGAGTTCAAAATGAAAGGCACCTGGAGACGGTGAAAGAATTATTTCTAATCTATTTGCTGACTTTTTTGAGTTTATTATGTTAATTCACAAAATGAATTTTCTAGAACGGTGTCATGCGGAAATATTTCAATACCCTGTAAATGTGTAAAATAAAATAGTTAGCTTGCCACAAAATTGTGCTTTGGTCTTGATAGCATACTCAATATTATTTTAAAATAGAGTATATGCATCTTATGCATATATTCCATTTATCATTGAAGTCAGGAGTGTTCCCACACTTTTGGAAGGAAAATTACATGAGGCCCAGTGGCGCAGCCAGAATTTTTCTTTGGGGGGGGGGGCTACTTCTTAGAGCTGATTGTAAAGCAACAGCATGGCTTAAGAGTCACTATGAAACAAATTTTTAACAGATTTGGAGGATTCGTGTAGATGTCATCTACACAGATTTCTCCGAAGCTTCCAAAAGATCATAAAATCTTAACCAACAAACTTGGCATTTTGGTTGAATATATTCTTAGCAAATTGTAAACAAATGTCAAATCAGCAATCATTTCTCTTATGAAAATGAGGTTTCATCAAGAGTACTTCAATCGACAAACAACTCAATTTTATGAATAATGTAGACCCTGGAGAGGTAAGTAAGTTCATCAAAATCTTAGTTTTTGTTGTCCACTGTTGTCAAGATTTATCAGCAAGTTCTATCAAAACAATAAATGTTTCTCTGGTGAGGTCGAAATTAGAATATGGATTGGTTGCTTGGTCACCAATGAATAATATTCATATAAAAACGAGAGAAAGGGTTTAGACTAAATTCCTGAGATAGTGTTCATTTAATGCTAATACAATTTCAGAAAATCATAATTATAAAAATCGGATTTTTTTTTGGAATAACACCTCTGAAACATACAAGTCAGAGGAAAACGGTGTCAGACTAGGTCAAATAAAGCCATACAGAAAGTTTGGAGAGAGTATCTATCAATAAAATTTTTGACGATGGACACTTTAACTATAATATACATATTGGATCCCAATTTGGGTTTAGTACAGGTTAAGAAAGTTGTATGTGTCAATGCATTTTAACAGTATTGTAATGGGGTTTTCCCGTAGATAAATAAATAAATGAATTTCAAACAACTCATTTATAATAGACGATAAATTATAAAATAAATAGTAAATAGTTTAGTAGTGCTTCTTGTTTTAAATATGTTTGTGTGTGCGTGAGATACTGTGCCAGTTCAGGATACAAAATTTCTCCAAAGCTAGAGATACTGAAATATTTCACTTACAGGAATAAGAGTATCTTTTCCTCCAACGAAAAATAATCCCAATCCCTTATTTTCTGTTACAATCTCTATGGTGACGTCTCTTCCAGGAACTACTGGACATATCAAAGGATCAGCTACAGGTTCTGAAAAATAAGAATATTGGGATAAATAATTTAGATTATAATGAATGTAAACTGTATTCCAGGAGCATTATTTAAAGCAATGATATTGAAAAGTATTTAAAATGACAAACAAATACATTTTTAGGATGTTTTTGAATCATTTCAGTGTGAAAAGTTACTAAAAACGGTTTGGAAAGCCTTCAATTAACATGAGACAAACAAGTAATCTAACTTAATAAATTATTTCAACTTTGCCCAAGAAAGAGGTATAAATTCAATTCAATTCAATATATTTATTGCTTCTATTGATTACATATCATATAGCAAGAGCTTTGGTTAGTAACATAATGAAAATAACCCTAAAAATATTGAAGAAAGAGGTATAAAGACCATTCATTATACATATTAAAACTTTTTGAAAAAATTCACATTCATTTAATCCGAGGTTTATTTACAAATATTCAAGATAATGTTACATAAATGATTCTTGATAACTTCTGCAGTATTGAAACCTGACGAAAAATTTCACTAAAGAGCATCAAATATTCAACATAATACATCTACCATCCTGGCTAATACCTTGACATCTATTGGATTTCATCTGTTCAATACCCTAACAAAAGTACAAGAACAACTTTAATGCATTAATTTCGAACTTCATAGTTTTATAATTTGTGTTGTTCACAATGTTTCCACTGTTTCTATCCACAGTCGTCTTCAGGGGAATAGTGACAAATTATCAAATGCTGATGATCGTTTGAATACCACGGTTATATTAATTATTTGTTTTCAGTTTTTCTACTTTTGCTTGAGTGTTTTGAATTGAACATGATTTTACCACCTTTTTTAGGAGAGAAGATCTTTACACTAGTGTTTGATAATATAATCAAATTATTATCGAAGAATTGGCCAAGACAATAGTTATTTTATTTCAGATACTTGAAATTTTGTTGTATAGATATTGTGAAGGGATAAGATTTGTAAATCTATATATTTACAATTTTGGAAAAACTGAGATGAAACTCACACCGTGATCAAAATGAGTTAGCAATGAGATTCTGGTTATCAAGAAACATCAGTAGTAATAATTGATATTGAAGAAAATCAATTAAATATATATACAATGAAGATACAATATCACCTATATAATTTAATTGTCATTAAATGAAATCAATATTATGTGTTTGAATTTCTTCACAACTGAAATACGAAAATCTCCATAGATAGAATAGTTTCATCAGAAAAAAAAAGTGACAGAGGCTTTCGCAACCAGAGTTAAAACTAGAATTTTCTGTACAAATATATTTACAGATTGCAAATTTCATACCAGGTACTGGTGTAGTAGGTCTAGATGGTGGTGCTGTAGGTTTTAGGGTAGCAGGTTTGGTAACGGCATTCCTGTTATTTTCTACGATCGTGCTATTGGCAGAAATCGTTGGGGTGGGCGTAAGGGAAGGAGTGGGGTCTTTTTTACCAGGATTTGATACCACCAGCGTAACCAAGCCTTCAGTCCTTTTCAGCAAATTGGCCGCCTGAAAGAGAAACGGATTATACATGTGGTCAACTTCATTCAAAATTTTGCAAATCTCCCGTGGGCCCTCCAAAATAATATCAGTCAGTACAAACTAAATAATTTTACTCAATGAAAATTCGAATACTGCACATTAAACTGATAAAAAATCGCCAAAATAGAATAAATAATCTGACCTTAGACTCACTTTTTGAAACCAAGGATCTAGGCGTAATCCTAGACTCGACACTCAGCTATAAATCTCACATTGCCACAGTAATTCTGAAGTCTATGAAGATGCTAGGCTTTATAAAGAGAATCACCTGTGATTTCACTAACATCGCTGCTATTAAATCCCTATATTATTCTCTGGTTAGATCTCACCAAGATTATTGTTCCTCAGTTTGGTCCCCCCATTATATAACATATAAAATGAAATTTGAAGCTGTCCAGCACAATTTCCTGAGATATATTGCCTTCAAGATGCGTGTATTCTATGATTATGCTTCATTAGAACACATATTAAACATACCTTCTCTTGAGGTGCGCAGAAAACAAAGAGATTTATTACTATTATTTAAAATTATCAATGGACTGTGTAACAGTCCTGAGCTTCTATCCAAAATTTCTCTACTAGTCCCCAGTCGCTCAACTAGGCAAGTGCAAACATTTTATGTTTCTTTCCATAGATACAATTACTCATACAACAGCTTCATCCCTAGAACTCTTCGATTAGCTAACTCCCTGAATAACCTTTCTATCTTTCATACATCAGCTTTCCAATTAAAAAACCACGTGTCTAACCTTGCTCTTTAATACCTACTTATGTATCTTGCTCTAGTGTTATTTGCCCTGCAAGAATTTGATTAGTTTATATTGTTACATTTTGTTAAATTATCGAATATTTGATCTAATTGTCACCTTACCATTTTGAAACTGTATTATTTTTATGCTGTATTTTCAATCCACTTTATTGTCTGTTATTATAGCACTGTGATATTTTTACTGAATTGGGCTTGCCCGTTAATAAATAAATAAATAAAAAATTACTGAAAGATGTGAGCTGGTTAGAGCTGGATCTACTCTATGCTCATATTTCTCATAGACAGAACAGTTACTACATCCCTTGAAAATGATGCCATTCGGTTTGAGGTCTCCAGGGGCTGCCCAAAAGACGGGGTTCTATCTCCCCTTCTGTGGTCACTCTGGATGGATGATTTACTTAATGTTCTTGAAAGAAGAGGAGTAGAGCTTCAAGCATATGATAATGACTTTGTCATTTTGGCAAGGACAACGTCAGGAAGGCTAGCTTCTGTTCTAATATCTAATATCTAATATATGAATGACGCACACAGTTGGTGCAAGAGGGAACAGATGTCTGTCAAGCCCAGCACGACTAGGAGACCAGGTAGAGGAAACTGGAAGATTTAGCTCCACATTTTCATTGATGAGGTAATTCCATTCATAGCGGAAGCGAAATATCTAGGTATCATCCTAGATAACAAGATCACTTTGAAAAGGTTCCCTACAAAGCCAAATTATCCTTATGGACACGTCGAATCCAGGGGTGACCTGATACTAAATCCAATAGAAATGATTTTTGGCACACAGGCAATTTTTGGAAGGAGTTGGAAATTTCGATATAATGTATAGGAACAAACTTGTAGAACGTAAAAATCTTCATAAAGAGGATAATAGCATGTTTTTTTCGAAAACTGGTTTTTTTGAGAGATAATAAGCTATAACTGATATTTTCACATTTCTGCGAGAACAACTCGGATATCGTAAGATTTACCTCGACGCTCGACTAAAATCCCTAAATCTCCCTTGTTTTTGGACGAAAATTTTTAAATTAAACGGTGTTTTGGAGGAAAATTCTTCTACAATCATCATATATAGCCGGCGGGTGTCGGTAGAAGTGGTTGTATTTGATATTCGAAGGTGAAATAATTATCTTTTAATAATAATAAACAATGTAATTTTACCAATTTTTTACGTTTTCCTATAGAATTAGCTCGACAAGCTGAGTTTGCTCAAAGATTCAATAGGTCAAATTTGAACATTAATTCCCAATTTAGGTATCTTGGGCCTAACTGAAACAAGTTTTTCTGCACCCGGTGTTTTTAAGTTCGCTCATTTTTTATTTTACAATGGTCGTAAAAATATCAAAGTGGAGATTCCTGAAAAAGCATACTGGTAATTTTATTGCCAAGTCCCAGGATTCAGAATATATATGATAATTGCTGAAGGATTTTTCCATTAGGTTATCACTTTTCGACCAAAAACAAGGGAGATACAGATATTTTAGTCGAGCGTCGGGGTAAATCTCATGATATCCAGAGTTATTCACGCGACAATCTGAAAATATCAGTTATAGCTCATTATCTCTCAAAGGTAGCAATTTTCGAAAAAACATACAATTAACTTTTTTATGGGTGTTTTTACGTTCTACAAGTTTGTTCCTATACATTATATCGGAATTTCCGACCCCTTCCAAGTTATTGACTTTCCGAGATGTCCCGGGAATTTTCTCCACTTTCCATAGGCGTTCGCGTGCAGAAGAATTTTCTTTTCTTAAAGTACTCCTCATTTGTTTTGGAGTTACTTTCAGGTTGTAGTAACATTTTAGCTGCAGCGCTTGAATTAGAACGAACCACACTATCTATTAGGTTAGGTTATGTCCTCAGATCAGTTTTATTGATTAATCAATAAACATAAAATTGTCAGTACATTTTGAAGTTTTGCTCACAGTTCAGTGTTGTGTCATTTTCGCAAAAAGAAAAATATTCTGACAGCTCGATTGTAATAAGTCATGCCATACGAAACAACCAATGAGAAAGCGAATTACGAAATCGAAAACACATCATGTGATTATCCAATAGCCAATAAAGAGCAGAACAACAAAATTGAAAACATGATGTTTCCGATTATCAACAAAAACGTTTAAAACCATCAAAAAACGTATATCTTAGCATAAGTGAAATAATCGTAGTTAATACAAGTGTATTGGTGATTATCGGAAAAAAAATTTCTTCGACTTTAGAAACAAATTATGTTGCTTGGCGAAGCGCGAGTGTGGTCTCCTAAAGCAACATAATTTGTTTTGAAAAAGAAGGAATTTATGATAATCATCCATAACACTAGTTGTATTTGTTAAGACTATTCCATGAATTAAATCGAAACCATTTTTATTTTGATTTGTTAGGTCTTTGATTTCGTTTCTTAATTGTTCAAGATCACCGAAACGGCTCGTGTCATTCATTTTTACGTTTAAATTTGATTCAACCATTTTTAGTTGTTTTCCTTCATTCATGTTACAGACTACTAAATTCAATCTGGAACATTAATTAAATAAGTTCTAAAACTATGCAACAAAAAAAAACAAAGTATTCGTGTAGCTGTCTTGCTGTTTCAAACTTCCCGCTATTACAGTGATAGAGCGGGTCTTCTCTTGCATTTACTTTCTTCTTGTTGTAGGTTATGTCTTTATAGTTTTGGTTTTAGTGATTGTATAATCAACCTACATGTAAAATTTGTCGAAAATTGTGAAGTTGGTTTGAATGTATTAATACCGAGTGCTTATTGTAGTTTTGATGAAAGTTCATCGGTGTTGTGTCATTATAGCAGCTTGCTGGTGGTAAGTTTGTTTTATAAAACAACCAATGACGAAGCGAACTACAAAATCGAAAACATATCAGATATTCAATAGCCGCTAATCAAGAGCCGAACTACAAAATCGAAATCATGTTGTTTTCAATTATCAATATAAAAATTTCCACCAATCGAAAACGCGTATTTAAGTATCATTGGAATAGTTACTAATATAGCTCAGGTGTAACATACTAAAATTCCAGAAATTTTTTTCGATGTCTAGAAACCCTCTTATCTCCTCTGAGAATGATATACGAGCGGTAAAATTTCTATTTGTTCAGTCACCATGTCTCATTCGTCACGTAGACCTGAATAATTAACAATACACATTATGTTGATCTGAAAGATTACATAATAACGTAGTAATATTAGTAATATCTACTTGAATCTCCTGAAGCAATCAGATTGTTGCATGTTCTCAAAAAAGTTAATTATACACAGTTAATATCTCTCGAGTAAATAAGATCTTTTTCTGGATAAATAAATTAGTTCGATTTTAAAAACTGGTGGAATCGATAATATTATATTATGTATCAAGTGCTATAAACGTCGTTTTAATGATACGTATCGAGTGTTCGTGATCCCACCTCAGAGATCATTGCCGTACGGCCAGCTAACAATATACACCAATAGAGTATAAAATGAGTGATTTTTTAACAAAAATACTAGGACTGCGCCATCACTTGAAAGAGAGTCCGTAGTGTCATTTATTAATTTGCTATAAACATAAAACATAAAACGTGTTTTTTTTTTAAATTTTCCGCCATTTTTCAATTTGTTGGGTTTGCCCTTTTTATGAAAGGAGTGAATTATTGGTACTTCATTTGTGCGCAAAACAGGCGCTTTCGGACCATTAGTTTTAGTACAATTGCAATTTGAATTTTGCATTATCTTGGCGTGCCTGGATGCTCTAGTGATATATAGTCCGATTTCATTTCCTCAAACAGATTTTGAAAGAAGAAGTATAGTACTATGAAACGTATATTCTCATTAATGGGTGAAAAATGCTTGCAAACATGACTAAAAACCAGCCGAGCTCGCCTATGCGGTCGAGTAGTAGGAGGAACCGGGAGATGACGTTATAATCCCTTTCACAATACGCCTCCCCTCATCTCCTACTACTCGACCGCTTAGGCAGTCATGTTTGCAAGTATTTTTAACTCATTTCACGGCATCGCAGCAAAGAATGAGAATATACTTTTTGTAGTACTATACTTTTGCTTTCAAAATCTGTTTGTGAAATTGAAATCGGACTATCACTAGAGCATCCAGGCACGCTGCAAGATAATGCAAAAATAAAAATCAAATTGCAATTGTGCCAAAATTATTGGTCCGACAGATCCTGTTTGAGCATAAACGAAGTACACATAAATCAATATTTTCTTGAAAAGAGTCAACCCTACAAATTGAAAAAGGACGGAGTTGTGAATTAAAAAAAAGAAACGCTAAATTGTCCGGTTTTTCCAGTTTATCTGCCGTTACTAATGATAGGATCAGGTCGGAGCAACAAGATTGCTGTATTAGTTTTTATCCCATAAGCAAAACACTAAAAAAACCCGCTTTTTCATATTTTAATATTTTCTCTTAATAAAATATTTGACGTATTTAAATTGAAATAGCTGGGCGACTGTGCGAATGCAATTATAGTTCATTATAATAATAATAATAATAAGTCTTCATTATTTTGAATTAACAAGAACTTTACAGTTTGTTTTCATAAACTTAAACTAAAATAAAAGGCGAAGTTCAGTTTTCATTTAGCAGAACTAAATGAACGCTGTTCTTCCACTTAACCTGAAACATCTCTGTGAGTGATCGAAACAGAGAGACAAAATAAAAATTGAATAACCTTGTCATGCATTGGGGAAAAGGAAAAAAAAAATTAAAAAAGTTAAAAAAGTGTTACGGCAGTGTTTGTCCGATCAATACCACTTTATGTTTGATAACTATTGAAAATTATTTAATAATATTTTTTTTCAATTCTAATTTGAATTTGGAGATATTCAGTGATTTGATTTCGTTTGGAATAGAGTTGTAGTTTTTACATATATGATAGGTGAATGATCTCTTGAAAAACTCGGTATTGAATATGGGTGGCGTCAAAACATTCTTGAATCTAATATTTATGTTATGAATATCAGTACGATATGTTATTTTCCTATATAAGTATGATGGCATTTTACTTGTAATGATTTTATGATAGAGAACGTTAGCGTGTAGAGTTCTCCTATTATTCATATTGAGCCAACGCAATTCCATAATTTTAATATACTTATCTGCTGACATCGTTATGTCAATGTATTTGAGTGACATAATGAAGTTGATTACGGGCCAAGGACCATAATGAAGTTTAAAAAGTCTTAGTACCATAATGAAATTCAAATGTAAAACTTTACGAGAAAAAAATCGAGTAGGTAATTTCCAACAATTTGATTCAAAACACAACAATTCTTCCTCCAAAGCGGGGGATAAACTATCATCAGAATCGCTCATTTTCAAAAGTTTCACTGCACTTCTAATTTTACTTGACTTGTGTGTGTTTGACAGTGATTCAATAATTATTGCTTTGTCAACGAAATGGTAAAAGGCACAGTTTGTCACTGTTTTTCATAATAAATAACTCGAATGTATCATGTATCTGTAGTTTAAAAAATACGTAAGTTTGAATTTGAAAAATATTTAAATATACCTATTTATTGATGCCAGCAGATAAAGTTTTGAAAGCAATTCGAATTATAAACGATCATTATGGTGCATCATTATCGGCTATTACCATAATGATCATCATTATGATCATTATAACATAAATATCTATAATTTAATGAAGCTTTGTCTATGAGCGAGAAACTTCTGGCAACGCAGCATATTCCGCTTTGTATTTGTCTTGTAATAAAAACTCATAATTTTTGTATTCAAGAATAATTTTTAATTGAAAAACCCACAGGAAATTTCGTAACTAACAGTAAAATTGAAACGGAAAGATAATGTACGCACATGCAAAAAATTCAATAGAGACATTCAGGTACATACATACCGTTTCGTAGTTGGAACCAACTAGAGAGTCTTTATTGACTGCTAGGATCATTTCTCCAATTTCTAGACCAGCCTTGAACAAAATATAAATAAATTAAATTATAGTAATTTATATTCCACTCGCAAGAAAAAACACAATCAAAACGTTTTTCGAGGTACACTAGGGGAATTTTAGTTAATAAAAAAGAAGCCGGTTAAATTAGGTCAAAGTGGCGTAGTGCCATGCTCAAAAACTATCTGGGAGAAAATTTGATGTAACATTTTTAGATTTTTTATAAATTCAATTTCAAATTACTTGTAACAAGATTTATTCTCGCGACAAGCTGTAATATCATATTAAATTTTATAATGTAACAAAATGAGTTTCTTGACATGATTTTTTGGGTTTATGACCTTCCACAATCTGAAAATGAAAAAAATTTTAATCCAAAGAAATCTGTACAAGTGTAGAAAAGTTACTGCGTTCACAAGACTGCTGCCTTGAAAGAAATTAATTTTTGTCAGTAACGTACCCTACACTGAATTTGCCTATCTGAAAAAATGAGATCGAATTAACAAAGAATACTTCTCTTTTTTTGAAAATTGTTGACGTTTCGGAGGCTGTATCTGCCTCCGTTATCAAAACTTCTTGGAAAGACGCTGAAGAAACTGAATTTGAATTGACATTTGGTACCAAGAATGTATGACAGATTTCATTTGACTCTGTCAAAGAAAGATCTTATTTCCAAAACCGCAATTCAAATTCAGTTTCTTCAGCGTCTTTCCAAGAAGTTTTGATAACGGAGGCAGATACAGCCTCCGAAACGTCAACAATTTTCAAAAAAAGAGAAATATTCTTTGTTAATTCGATCTCATTTTTTCAGATTGGCAAATTCAGTGTAGGGTACGTTACTGACAAAAATTATTTTTTTTCAAGACAGCAGTCTTGTGAACGCAGTAACTTATCGGGCAAATTAATTAATTTGCCCTTCTACACTTGTACAGATTTTTTTGGATTAAACATTTTTTCATTTTCAGATTGTGGAAGGTCATAAACCCAAAAAATCATGTCAAGAATCGGATTTCCTCCACAAAATCAAACTTTCAATCAAAATAAGTTTATTTTCTTCTTTTTAGCGTAATATTATTCGCAACAACTAGCACACCAAGTTTGGTAGTGCTACAATCGATCCTCGTCTCAAAACCCAATCGTACTGGATTATCGTTATCCTAGTATTTTTTTAATAATATTTTGGTATGAAATTTTCTTACCGAATATCACTCTAGCTTCAATTAAAAACAGACATCTCTCGAATACGATTTTTTTTTAGAAAATTCGTGTCCGTGTCCTCGAAAAATTTCTAGTAATGATTGAAGGTCTTGTGGTATGAGTGAAAATTCGGGACATCGATCATACTTTCTAGTAAAATAGCTAACTATAGAACATAAACGAATTCGCTTGCTTGGGAAATCAGCAAATTGCACAGAACTCAAAGTTCTGTAGCAAATTGCGCAAACAAATATTCATCACAATTCTTCATTTCGATGAAATATCACTAAAAAATAGTTTTACCTTTTCAGCCGAACTGCCTTCCTGGATATCCGAAATGAAAATACCTTGTCCGACTTCTGCATGCTTTCCCTCAATTATCATAATCCCTAGGCTCTGGTTCCCCTGCTTAACAAAAATAATAAAAAGATAAATTCAGAAGAAAGCTTTCGGCCAATATAATCTGAAAGGCTATCCGTTATAAAATGCGGGCGAGAATCCTGGCTCAAAAACGACAAACGAACCGACAACTCGGATGATATTCATGATTAATTACATGACAAAACATCATGTCGCATTACAACCAGGCTATCAGTTTATATTGGCAGTCACCCAAGTTGTACCACGTCTCTATACTCTCTTATTTATTATGAATGAAATGTCAGATGAAAATGTAAGATGCGATGTTTTGTTATTTGTTGTGTTACAGTTTAATGGACTTGGCGATAATGTGGGTGATTATGCCAGAACGATTGTTGATAAACAGAACTGTTATTGATTGATGGGAAACATCGTTACCAAAATATAGCTGAATCATGATAAACAATTAGCAATTAGTGAAATGTTCACTGACTGAATCATAGTATCTACAGTTCTACCAACGTAGCTGAACATGTGCAATTCTCATTTATTGCGCAAACGTTCATGTTGAGTGCCTCATCACTGGATATATTACGGACTATAGTCCGTTCTACGACGAATGCGCATCATGGGCGTGTACGGTTTCAGTTATGTTAGTGCAACTGTATCTGAAATGATATAAAGGGATGAATCTTTGCCTATCATGGGTTCTATTGTAAAAAGGGATAACATATAACATTCAAAACATTTTGTAAGAGTTGAATCACTAGAGATAGTGAGACAGTAACATTACTACATACATCATAATACACTTAACTTTTTTTAGTTTTTTATGATTACTGCATTTGTTTGGTAATTTAAGGAACAAATAACACCTCATACCTCACAAAAAAATATACTGCTATATTTTAAAAATATTTTTTTAAACTCTTAAAAATCTATTTTAAGCTATCCATAAATATTCTTCCTTTGTCTACGCCTACCTATAGTAAGTACAGTCACTGAAGTAAAATATTCATTATAATATTATCTACCCTATACATCATAAAACAACAATACTCCATTTTGGAGCGACACGTCTCCACCCCTAAAAAACACCCTTTGGTCTATAACTCGCCAACCGTTGAGAATAACGAAAAAGTATTAATTACAAAAAAGAGAGTTTGATGAATTTCCTGGCAGAGTGTATTTCGCTAATTTTTCTGTATAAACCCATAGTTTGATAGTTTACGAGAAAATCGATATTAAAATTTGTTCACTTTATTACTTCACACTGCCTATTGATAAAAACTGATTGCTCAAAAACTACACAAACTAGGATGAAAAATCGAATTGATTTTTAAGGTGATATAAAAAGTTCAGTCCTTGCCATTTTCAATGGTCATAGGTATGTATAGGTATGTACATAACTGGCATTTAGCCCAACGAAAAATAAAGGGCGTCAATATAATTTATAAATGTGTTCAGTTATAATTAAATGGTAAGAGTTTTGATGCACAAAAGGTAAAAAATATCAGTATATGAAATTTGCTGGATTTGTAAAATGTCGAAAGAAAAAACACGAAATAGAAAAAATTAATTTTTTCTACGTCATATAGGTATTATCAATTTATTTTATATTGGATATATTTTTCATACTTATGTGTTTTTTTCAACGTTATAGTGAAAATTAAACAATCAGCGACAATTTGGTAAAGGACCCCGCACAAAATGAATGTAAATTGGGTCCCGCTAGATTTGATTGAAATTTTGATTTGTTATAGTTCTCGACACTCAAAAGTGTCCATTGGCTCAAAGTGATCCTATGGATAGTTTCAAAGATATAGAGGGGCATGTATGTGATATTGGCCATGGGCTTGAGTCACCGGTTCTAAGTCTGATATTTGTACTCAGAAGGTGAAGGGTTCAATGGATTCCAATCAATGGATATATGAGAACAAAAAGTAGTTTACGCCTTCACCACACAAGTAATTCAATTCCTAGATAACATTTCGATAGCATTTCAGTAGGGATCACTAAACTGGTTTAGTAATCCCTACTGATGAAGATAAAGAAAGGAATGCGCATAGTAATTGAATTAAAGGGGTAACATACTTTTTATTCTCATATATGCATTGACTGGAATCCATTGAACCCTTCACCTTAGTAGGAGATTTGAGCCGGTTCTGGGCCTCCCCCCACCACTATGACGTCATCGGTGACCTTGATCTTTAACTTTGACCTTGGCCGTTGACCTTGACCTTTGATCTTGATATTTGACCTCGACCTTTGACTTTGATATTGACCTTGACCTTTGACCTTGGCATTCGACCTTGACCTTGAACTTTGACCTTTGACCTTGGTCTTGATCTTGACTATTGTTGGGAGGTGTTTGACATTGTGATGACTTGGATTTTTTTTCATACACGGACAAGTACTTTTTCCAAGTACATATATTTTTTCTTACCTCAATGTCCTTCATGTATACTTACTCTGCCATTGTGTGTGATCCTAATGTGTGGAGTACGCATACAAATCTAAACCGAAGTATAGAGAGGGTACACGTCTGCACGCCACGGATATCCAGTCAGACATGTGATTCCCCTCCGATGATGTATACCTTGCGATGGTGGTGGGGGGAGAGGTCGCGTGACGTCAACGCTATGCGCATCCGACGACGATCCAGTGATGTGTGTCAGACTCTCGCTCTCGACATGGTTGGCTTTCTCCCACCCTTTCTCCCCACCATCACTCCCACCCCGTCTCCTCACCCTTTCTTCTCCCACCCTTTCTCCCCACCTTAACCCAAAGGCTGCGGTCATGCAGCGACTACGTGGCTTTAACGTTGAGATATACTTGGAGGTACTTTGAAAATTTTGGTATGACCTTAATGAATGCTATACATGTATTCAGTGTTTGTGTTTGACCTTGAGATGTCATTGTGATGACTTGGATATCATTTTTCATACACGGACAAGTACTTTTTCCGGGTACATATTTACCTCCATGTCTTTCACCGTCCTTCATGTGTACCTACTTTACTATTGTGTATGATCCTTATGTGTGGAGTACATATAAAAATCTATACCGAAGTATAGAGAAGGTACACATCTGCACACCACGGAGATCCAGTCGGATATGTGAACTCTGAGAGATACCTTGCTATGGTGGTGTCGTGACGTCAACGCTATGCGCATCCGACGACGATCCAGTGATCGTGTCAGGATTTTGCTCTCGACACGGTGGGGTGGGTCCGCGCTGACGTCACAACACCCATACGCAGAGGTACTTTGAAAATGTTGTATGACCTTCATGAATGCTATACATGTACTTAAGGTTTGTGTTTGACCTTGAGATGACATTGGTGATAGATGGGAGAGATTACATACACGGTAATGAAGTTCTTGGTTATTGTGTCCTGTTTCAATTGTATTCATGATTGATAGTGTATGTTATGTGTACGTACTCTTAAAAACTATAAAGTTTAAACAGTACATACAAAAAACCATTGACATTGGGTTTTTTCTTCATATATACGGTAATGATGACCAAGCACTTTTCTACTCTGCGTTTGATCTGCGTATGACCTGTGTACGGTAATGAGTATACGATCGAGTATTTGAGTACTTAAATAACTCCATGTCTCGAACTATGTATGATCATGTGTACTCCAGACTTGCTACTGTGACCTTCATGGTGTACATACAAGTATAAGTAGCAAGAAGCAAGTCCGAAAATTCAAGAAATCTAACCACACACGCACCGTCTGTTAGCCATTAAACGCCGGCGATGAATGTACCGTTCCCTCAGGCATGACCTCCGCATGACATCCCCTTCCTAATTTTGTGAATGGTCTGTGTGTGACACATCACACCAGGAGCTCGCTAAACCAGTCATATTAGTTTCTCATCAAACTGGTGGTCCACCAGTGAAAAATTAGATACGGTTGCTTCGACCACTATGTACACATGTGATAACAATCATGTGCTAACAATTCCGACAACATAACTGATGATCAACGTATATAAAACGTATATAAAACGTATACAAAACGTATATAAAACGTATATAAAACGTATGTAAAACGTGTTTGACATTCACTTGTCCTCACTTGATATTTTTTTTTTATTTTGTATTTGTATAAAACTTACATCTAATTCAACATTTCTACAATACTTAAACATAACTTAACCTATCTATATACAACCTAAATACTATACCTATGGCAGGCTGCCGCCATCCTATCCATGGCGGTGCGGACTTCTGCTCTCACAGTGTCCCTCCTGGTATGCATTTCAGCTTCCAGGAGGGCTGCATGTTGATCTCTCTCCATGAGAGCTGCCTGTTAGCGGGTAATTTCTGCCCGCTCTCTAGCGATCTCCAGGCAGCCGCGCTCAACCTCATCCAGTCGCTCCAACACCTGGTCAATAAAAGTCCCCGGCCTTGCTTCGAGGACGTTTCTGGTTGGCTCGCTTGCCGTGGTGGAGGTGGTGGTGGAACAACTGTAATGACGGGAGAAAGGGGTATGTCTGCAATTGTTGGTTCCAACTGTACAACTACAGGAGCAGGCATTACTTCAACTGGTGCCACTATAGTTGCAACAGGTGGTGCTACAACAGTTGAGGATGCCTTCTTTGACGGCCATCCTCCAGAGTACGGGCTATTTCTACTACAGTTCCTACGGTACTCAACAATAGGACCAGCCTTACTTGTACTACTGTGACTAGTAGATTGCTTCTTCGATGATGACTTCTTTGGTGGCTGTACCATGAAATCATCATCGCTGTCCGCAATATTTATTATAGGCATATCTTCCGTCGACAATTTTGCTCCAGCGTTACGGGATCCTTTGGGAGCAACTCCATCAACGAACCCACCTCGTCGTTTGCGTTGGTCCATCTGCGCACCTGCTGGGGAAGGCGTCATCGGCGTTCATGAATACAAGATTGTTAACTTACCTTCAAATTATTCTACTTAGTCCTGTAATACTGAATGCTGCTGGCGACTGGATGCCGCAAGTGGCTGGCGACTGAAGATTATTCTGGGGGAGTTCTTGTTTTAATCACTCAGGCCTCCACCCCACTCCTACTCTTCTTCTTCTCCGACCTACTTCAATCCCCACTATGTCTTAAGCCACGTCCCTTTCTTAAGCCACACCCGCTTTCTTAAGCCACGCCCCCTCATACCAGGCTTTGCAACCCTAACCCATCTCCACCCCTATTTCAACTCTGCTATTTGTTACAATGCATACATCCCCCTACGGGGCAAAGCTGATATAGAGATGAGTGACATGAATAACAATTAAGTATGGGAACATTCGCATATTCCACTGTATCATGTGAATAACCATGCTGATACCACCCACCATTATTATTCATGCCGCAATACCTTAAAAAACAAATGTCACATAAGAAACGCTTTCTATTGTCACAAGTATGAATTGTGACAAAGTAACAGCTGCAAAAGTACAAATTACTGGCAAAGTTTTCTAATGCTTCAGTCATTTTTATTTGATGGGCCTTGCTCACGATGGTTTCGGGCACATCCTCACAGTCTGGTACAATTCCATCATCGGCTGGTGCTTCTTCACCGTCATCTTCGAGAAACTGTTCTCCGTCTAAGTCTTCCCCAGCTGGATTGTCCTGGCGGCCATCTTCAACATCTCTGTGGTCATTGAATTCACCATTGTCACCATCAGCCACTACAACTCCATCCTCCTGTTCGTCACCATCCTCATCCACTACAACTCCATCTTCCTGTTCCCAAACAAAATCGTCGCCTGCCAAAACTTCAACCTGATTGTTGACATCTAATCGAGAGAGGGCTTCCAATGCAAAATCAACTTGATCAACCATAATTAGTGACGCACATGAATGTATTAATGAAATTCCCACGGTCCCTACCCACTATCTACCGAAACTGCAAGAAAAAAAAGTGGATTTTACCTCTGAAATATGACAAAAAAATTGAAAGAATTTTTTTCCAGTAGCATTTATCATTTTGAATCTTTTATCTCAATTTTGATATTTTCCGATTAAATCCATTATAACGTGAATACAAAAACATTTAGTATATTTTTGACGAATGTACAAATACATGAGACAAAAAAGATGCAATGCCTATGTTTCCTGGCTTTTTTTTCCAGTAGCATTTAACATTTTGAATCTTTTATCAAGTATGGTATTTTCCGATTAAATCCATTATAACGTGAATACAAAAACATTTAGTATATTTTTTGACAAATGTACAAAAACATGACAAAAAAAAAAAAATGCAACGCCTATGTTACCTGGCTGAGTTAGCAAGCCGACTCGTTCGCTCTAAAAAAAAAGGGCGAGACACTATCTACCGAAACTGCAAGAAAAAAAAGTGGATTTTACCTCTGAAAAATTACAAAAAAATTTAAAGATTTTTTTTCCAGTAGCATTTATCATTTTGAATCTTTTACCTCAAGTTTGGTATTTTCCGATTAAATCCATTATAACGTGAATACAAAAGCATTTAGTATATTTTTGACCAATGTACAAAAACATGAGAAAAAAAAGATGCAATGCCTATGTTTCCTGGCTTTTTTTTCCAGTAGCATTTAACATTTTGAATCTTTTATCAAGTATGGTATTTTCCGAATCCATCCATTATAACGTGAATACAAAACCAGACAGTTCAAAATATATTTCCATCTCTGTCAACAGTGGCGTTTCGTAAAAAAGGGCGAGACACTATCTACCGAAACTGCAAGAAAAAAAAGTGGATTTTACCTCTGAAACATGACAAAAAAAATTTCAAGATTTTTTTTTAGTAGCATTGAACATTTTGAATCTTTTGTCAAGTATGGTATTTTCCGATTAAATCCATTATAACGTGAATACAAAAACATTTAGTATATTTTTGACCAATGTACAAAAACATGAGAAAAAAAGATGCAATGCCTATGTTACCTGGCTTTTTTTTCCAGTAGCATTGAACATTTTGAATCTTTTATCAAGTATGGTATTTTCCGATTAAATCCATTATAACGTGAATACAAAAACATTTAGTATATTTTTTGACAAATGTACAAAAACATGACAAAACAAAAAAAAAATGCAACGCCTATGTTACCTGGCTGAGTTAGCAAGCCGACTCGTTCGCTCTATACCTGAATTCAAAGATAGGAGCAGCTAGAGTCCCTGTATGCAATTTGACATTTGATCGTATATTAGAGCCAGGACACTCTTTGACATAACATCGAAAAACGCGTTTTAGGTTATGTCTAACAACTACAGACCATATATCTATACCGTTGATGTAACAACGGTCGAACGATAGTATTGACAGTTCAAAATATATTTCCATCTCTGTCAACAGTGGCGATTCGTAAAAAGGGCGAGAGAAATGTTATCAAAACTTGCTAGCAAAATATCTGCAGAGCGGAGTTTTTTAACGAAGCCATTAGTATATGAACTTTGCCGAATTCGACTTCAGGTGATTTCGACCATAGAACATTCGCACTACTTTCAATGATCAATTCAAATGGATTTCGAAGAACCAATAATTTTTCATATTTGAAACTAGTAATGTAAGAGATTTTCCAGTGATCTATGATCGTATTCACCCCACGGTTTTGGGAAGATTATTTTTATATTCGTATAATAAGCGTTATTTGTTCATTGCGCATAAAGTTATTGAGAGCTTGTTGAGAATAAATAAGATACATCTGCATTGATCGAATTCACAAACAACTCTTATATCAAAATAAATAACTAAAAAACTTTCTTCTTTCGGATATAACAAGGTGATTTTTTTTTCTTATTTTTTTTCAGCATTGATACTATTGAAAAATGTCAATTTTATCAGTGACAATTTAATTCATGTATAAAAATCGCATATGCCACAGTGCAATTGTCAATTTGACAGCGGCAAAAGTTAGCTTTAACTTTTACAGCGACAAATACACTAGTGGTTTTTTCACTTATTCATTTGTTTATCAATTATCGCGGTGTTGGTTGCCAAAATGAATAGTTTGACATTGATATGTTTCTGAATTTCTCATTCATTAAATTGTTGAGGTTTGTATTGATATCGGATAAATTTGTGTTGTTCAAATTCCAAACTGTTTCCTTTAGCAATTTGACTTGAATAACTATCAACCTAAAAACACTCGGTGTCGTGTTTTTAATAGTTGACAGTTATTCTCGTCGAACTGCTAGGAAACAGTTTCTCATTAAACAACCCAAATTTACCCGATAAAATACAAACCACTTGTACAATTATATGTGAAAAGTTTTATGTGGAATATTCTGCATTTTAAATCCCTATATATCCTCTAAATATTTCTCGAAAAATAATAGAGACAATTTTTTGAAATCTTTCCTGTGAATTTACTAGTTTTGTTTCATTCATCTAGTAACAAATTATTTTATTGAAAGAGACCATTATTTGATTGATTCTCCTGTAGTGAATCGTTAAGCCCGAGTGAGTTCTGATCATAAATAGTTGTGTAACTATTTCCCTCCAAATCTATTTGTATGTACTATATCACACATACATGTTTCAAAAGATTTCGTACCTGAAGAGGATTGGGTACTGATTGCCTCAACCTCAATACATTTTCTGATCTGTTTTGGAAATGTCGAGATGTAAGTAAAAATTAAAATCCTAGAAATACAGGAATTTTAATATTTCTTAACAGTAACGATACGTCATGTAAAAATTCAATAAAATGTTTGATTTCTTCACATTCAACTCTGCTGATAGCTGAAGTTTCATTTCATTTGCTGTTTCAATAAAACGAGCAATGAATGGTTGCAGCATTTTTATCAAACAGGTTTTCCTGATATTTCGGAAGGCTTTGCTCTTCAATACTCGAAAATTTCAATTTGTTGTTGACGTATGAATTTGAGGTTCCAATATTCTTGATTATCAGCCAAATCTTTAATGTTATCATAGTTGACAATGAGTAAATCAATTTTTTTGATGAAATAAAAAGAACATTTTTTTTGTAATTTTTGGTGTAATTGTTAAAATTGTGTTTTCCGTTAACCAGCTGTTGTCCCCTTACGAACGGCGAGTCAAGGATAAACGAGAAGCTTAGAAGCTTACCCATTTCAATAAATATTACTTTTGAACTATCTATCATTTTAATTCACCCGACAAATTTGTGCTTTTGATGTGATATTCCATACGGATCTTTCGAGTGCCGAATATCTTTAGCTGAACTGGATCCTCGAGAACATCGTATGAATCATTGGAATCATTGGAATATTCACTTGACATATATTTGATTTTTAAAGTTTCTGGCACAGCTACTCTCGGGTCTCGGGTTACGTGAACTACAAATTATATTTTCACATATTTCCTCCCTGACGTTACGCCCTTGTGATCATTTGGCCTCGCAAGGCAGACATAACCTGAAACGCATATTTTCGATCTCCTGTCAAACAGTGTCCCGACTCTAATATACGATCAAATGTCAAATTGCATACAAGGACTCTAGGAGCAGCTATCAGCGCTCGGCCTGGCGTAGTTCAAGTATACTTTACGATTTCATAATGTATGTATCAACGCCAATCTTCACCAACAAATAAGAAACTGTGAGAAGCTTCTAAGGCGTGGTGGCATTTAAAATACTGCACCCTTTCGTCACAATGTTTGATGAACAAAATATTTTGAAGCGACACATTTTACGCTTCCATAAAATAGGTATGTGATGTTTGTTACGTACTAACATTGCTACTTATAATCAGAAGACGAACAAATGAGCAAAAAAAAATAACTATTTTGAAGAATATTACATTGATCGATAAAAGTGGACACAGGGAACTATTCCCCTACTCGGGTTTTATTGGTTGTTCATTCAAATAAAAATTGAAAAAGTGAAAAGAAACACTTTGTTGTATCTGAAATTCACTATTATAGAGAAGTAATGAATTTTCGATATTCAGTTTCGAATCTTATCAGCCACCATCAATGCAATCAGAAGTACAGAGATACTACTCGTATACAGTGAGTTTTAAAAAGTCTGCACCATATGGAAAACTTGTTCATTATCGATTTGTCAGAAAATTTTATTCTTCTTAAATATTGGTGCATTGCAGAAAACATAAAAGTTGTCAGTATTTTAAATTTCTGAACGGTATACAGGGGAAACAAAAAAATATGAAATTCGATCATTTTTGACATTATCAAAAAAAGTTTATTTAGAAAAACCAATCAAAACCAACATTCCAATTCAAAATTATAGCCACCTACGCAGGAAAAATTTTAAAAAATCACATTTTTATGATTAAAGTGATCATAACGCGCGATTTTCCGAGCACGACGGCGCAGCGAACGATCAGTTATCCACGAATACTTTACATTATTTTTTTCAATTGGTGCAATTTGAATTCATAAATATTAGTTTCATTATTACAAATAATGGAAATAAGAACTTATAATGTAAACTGGTTGAATTCGTGATGTGACATCAGTTTACCTTTCTTTAATGTTTGAATAAAAGTTTTGCATTTGTTTGTAATATTTTATTTGACGTTACAAGGTACTCCTGTCAGATCAAAAATCATAAAATTGTCATTTCTACTTCACTGTTCTCCTCCGAAACATGTCAAAAAAATCTTTCAATTTTTTTTTCCAGTAGCTTTCAATATTTTAAATCTTTTATAAAGTATGTTATTTTCTTTTATTGTCTTCTGACAAAATATCTCGAATCAAGGTAAGTAGAAAAAATCTCTCGAGCAAGCTCTCGCGATTTTTCGCTCCCGTGATTCTCGATTTTTTGTCATAACAATAACATTTTCATGCAATTAAAAATGTTTAATTGACAATTTAACTCATGCACTAAAAATGCCATAAGTCGCGGTGTTTTCATTATTACAGCAAAAAAAGTTTGCCCTAACTTTTCCAGCGACAAAACGGAACCTAACTTTTGGAAGCATGACAACCAGCATTATGAACATCTTTTTGATGACCTTATGTCACATATTCATTGAATTGTCTTACCGAATTACACTCTAGTTTTTTCTTGTCAAAGAAAACTTGACATTTATAATTCGAATTTTGTTGCCATTAGGACAATTCAACTCAAAAAACTGCCAGAAAAAATTACTCGTCCTGCGGACTCATAATTTTTTCAGGGGTAGTTTTTTTCGTTGAATTGTCAGGCAATAAAATTCTCATTACTGCCAGTGTCAAGTTTACTTCGATAAAAAAAAAGCTCTCGTGTAATCATAAGTGATAAAAATACGATCTCTCATGTATTTACCTCCAATTAATACACGCCTAATCTGACAGTCAATGAAATTACTTCAATTTCTTAGAATCGACCAATCAATGGTCGTTGCAATTCCACTCTAGAGGTTATTTTCGAGTTTTCAACATAACATGAAATGGTAAGATTTGGTCGAGAATCGTTGGAATGTTTTGAAAAAAGTGTTTCTCCGAGAAATGCTCAATAAATAACTAGAAGTCTTTATGGAAACAGTTTGAAATATTTCTGAAAGAGAAGCATTGTGAACTTGGGGAACTACTTCAAATGCAGAGCTTGGACTATAGTCATGAAAGATTGGGCTTTCAATATGAATATATTTATTGTCTGTTTGTCATATAGTTGTGTATTAATCTCTCTAAAATACATTCGAGATTATATTTTTTATATATCTACGAAGGTGTAGAAGGGCCACAGTAATTATTTTTTATAATTCCGACTTAGCATCTCGGAACTCCGACTTACTAAGTCAGAATTACCTAATTCCGACTTAGTATCTCGGAATTCTGACTTACTACCTCGGAATTAGATAATTCAGACGTTATTATTTTTTATAATTCTGACTTACTAAGTCCCAGTCCGGAGTTATAAAAAATAATTACATCGGAATTAACTAATTCCGACTTGGTAAGTCGGAATTCTAAAAAATAATTACTATGGCCTTTCTACGCCTTCTTAAAATACATTTCAAATTGCAATCAAATTTTATTGTCTTCTGACAAAACATCATCTCGAATCAAGGGAAGTAGAAAAAATCGCTCTAGCGCAAACTCTCGCGATTTTTTCACTCCCTTGATTCTCGATTTTTTAGTCATGACAATAAAATTTTCCATGCAATTAAAAATTCATTTATCGATAAAAAATATG
This sequence comes from Chrysolina haemoptera, assembly GCA_958298965.1. Lineage (NCBI taxonomy): Eukaryota > Metazoa > Arthropoda > Insecta > Coleoptera > Chrysomelidae > Chrysolina > Chrysolina haemoptera. The sequence goes on along the minus strand of OY282597.1, from coordinate 18,136,219 downwards.
ACCTCTTATTTATTTATCCCCGAATATTTCAAAAATGTACAGGGAGTGTGTAGAAAAAACACATCAAAACATTATTCCAGAAATATATTTTATAATAGAAAAACAGAAAAATCACTATTCATCGCTCTCAAAAGCCTCATCAAGTTCTTCTCGCCATTGTTGTTCTACAATTCTGATTGTTTCGTATTCACTTATGGATTGTTGAAGCTCCATTTGAGCTTGTTGAAGGCAGTCGGTAGGAATATGGTTCAGTTGAATCTCCTTTTGCAAATTCTCGGACTCCTTTTGCAAATTCTCAGACTCCTTTTGCAACTTGGAGATTTCCAACTCTAAAGAAACTATTTTATTTTCAATTTTATGCGTTTCATCGATTTTTCCACGAATATAAATATCCATTTTTTCGTAACGATGAACTGCTAGTTTGGCATCAATGATCCTTTGTTTGCTAACTTTCTTCTTCGCTATATATTCCTGAACTGGTTGGAATGATAATATTGTTGTTTTGGACTTCACTTCATATGTCCCAGAAGCCGAGGGCCTTGAAATAATTAATGGTTCAATGAGTTTTTTTTTCTTCATTGGTACCTGGCTAATTTCATTGGATAGTCGTTTCACACTTTTCTTCTCTTCTTTATTGATCTTGATTGATGTTGCAGGCATAAGGTCATCATCTGTCATAGTAAGATCAATGTAGCAATCTTGAATAGGCTTTGCAGCTGTAGGCGTAGTCATCTTTAGAAACTCGTCATAATTTATGGTGCACAAATCATTGGAGTATTCACAATTATTAACAGTCTGTTGGTCTTGATTCACTAGTGCCACAAAAGATTCCTTGGATTGAACAGTTTCACTACGTAACAGAATATTTTCCAAAATAACGATTGGACCCATTTTTTTTTATAATTCCAATAATTTTCAAAGTCAAATTAAATTGATCTAAAGTTAAAGAACTATGAACTATTTAACACAAGTTCATTCATTTTATAACCATTTGAACCATTATGTAGAAACGCCCACCAAAAAAGTAGGAAGAATCCAACCCCAAAACAATAAAAAATAGAATATCAACCAATAGATGTATTGCATGTATGAGCTATATCTAAAATTATTTCACCAATAGAGGGGCTTCTTAGACAGCATTATAATTTTTCTTCAACATTTGAAATTAATTTTGAAATATCGATAGCATCCCTAAGGGACATTGTACTTTTTAGCGTAGAATATTTTACGCAAAGACAATCAAATAAATTTTAACGTATCATTGCATATTATAAAATAAGTCAACAATATATTTTTGTCGATTTTTCACAATATTTGGTAATAGTAATAATAATAATCGCTTTTATTGCTAGGAAGAAATAAATAATTAACAAATTAATGTAAATTTACAGCATCACAATTTGACTGTCTCATATTCACTATGTTTTCTATTCTCCAAACATTGAATGTTCAGGAGATTATTATTTCGATTTCAAAATTGCACCTAGTATTTTAATTTTGAAGATTTGAATAAGGCTGCCTTTCTTCTTGCAAGCTATAAATTAGATGGTCCTACACATGTAGCATAAAAAAAAAGGGTTCTGAGAGGTAGGTATTCAAACCGTGAATTTATAATCTGTTGAAGTGATCTTTGAACATGTTTTTGTAAATAATACACCATCACCTCATTTAGAAGGCAATAAATGTCAACCGTAACATGGCCGAAAAAGCTTTTCAATACTTAAAATTCCAACCCACTGTCTATATAATGAATCGTTAAAACTCGTAAAGGACTTTACGAACGATGATATCTGATCCACCCTTGTAAAGTGCGACATTTTCAATCTATGGAAATAATTGCGGTCCGTGTTTGATTCAAATTTTTGAAGAATAAGCATACCAACTCCATTTTGATATCAATGAGCAAAAAATTTTTTTCAGATCTGTCCACGAGAATAGGAAATGCTCAGAGGGCATTGCAAAGGTGTTTAGAATTAGGTTTCACAGTTATATACGAAGTTAAAATTGAAAATTGCATTTTTTAAATATTTTCCGATCTCAACAAAAAATATTATTATTAAAGTTAATAATTAAAGTTAATATTAAAGTTGTCACTTTAGTCCCGTATAAAATGTATCTTTCAGTCCCTAGGGAGATAAAGTAAAAAACAAAAATTACCACAGCTACACTATTAATAACTAGGACAAAAATTAGGAAATATTCCATTATACATCTTTATTGATTGAATTAAGATTGTATGTGACATTAATATTATAACAATTGATGAAACTAAACGGGCGATTATTTGTATTTGATAAGTAAATATTAGAGGAAAGTGAAGAGATGTCATGTTCTTGATGTATCGGTTAATGTCAACATTAACTGAAATGACACTGAATTGAAAAAGTTTGTTGACACCGTTACTATGACGTTCCCTACTTAAGTAATCTAAGTACCATGTTTATATAACTCATCAAAATAATTAGTTGTATTATTATTGAAATTTATAATACTGGGAAGTGCAAAAAATAGCGTATGTGCCACAGGACTAAAGTTATATTTTATCCCTTACGAGATTATTGGCACTCGAGCTCTACTAGCCCTCAGGGGCCTCAGGCAATAAACATCACGTGCAGGATCAAAACATTCACTAGTCCCTTGCCATATAATATACTATTGTTAACAATGAAAACATTGTTTCTCGGAAGAATGTCATTTGTTTTCAAAAATAGTGCAATGTGATGTAATATCGATAAAAGTGCCTCTCAGAACTTGATATTCTGTTGCATACCAACAGCTGCTTCAGTTTCCGTCAGCTGTATATGATTCATAAGAAGCATAAAACGAGTGAAATCACTTGAAAATTACTACCAGAATAGTCAAAATCCCCTTCTCTCCACACCATCTCACAAAGTGGAAAGTTTGTGGCGAATATCTGTCAGAAAACAACTACTTCCCCCTACGAACATTGAATTACATCTAAAATTTGTACAATTTCCCTCCAAAAGATACTAGAAATTTAAGCTTATTCTCGAATTGATAAATCAAGAAAACTGAAATTTGCATTTTTCAAAAGAATTAAAATAGAATGGAAATAGATATTCTCGTATAGGTTTTTGATGACTATCATTATATTAGAGGAACTCCCATAATAAATTATGAGTAATAGAATAATGGTATTGTTCTCTCTTGGGGTGACAGCATCCCTAAGGAATATTGTAATTTTTTAGCGTAGAATATTCTACCCAAAGACAATCAAATAAATTTTAACGTATCATTGCATATTAGGGGCCAGGTAGCTCAGTGGTTGAGACTGTCGCTTTCAAAACCATTGACTGCTGGTCGGGCTAGGTTCGAATCCTTAGCGACTACAGATTTTTATCTGATGGCCCGAGAAAGTGCTAGGAATCGCACGTTAAAAGGTAAGACCTCGTTAATCCTTGGCTCGCACAAGTTTCGACTTTCGAGGGCTGCCGTTCGTGAGGGGACGACAGCTGGTTAACGGGTTTTTTTTTCAACAATTTTAATTCAAAGAGTCCCTATACAATCAAGCCAACAATGCTTTCAGTCAACTGAGCGGAGAAATGAAGAATGTAAGGACTCAATACAACATTATTCGATAACAGTTCAATTCGTCGAACAATTTCACGTCGAGTGCATTAAACAATTTTTGCACGAGTTGCATACAACATTTTTTTACGTTCATGCAAAAAAGCAAAAAAAATGAATTATAAAGGTGCGGCACTAGGTGTAGGAAAATGAAAATCGCAACTTAAATAATTAATTATTACTATCGATTTGCATTGAAACAAATCACTATCATCTATTTTCCATTATTATTACTCATTTTAAAACTTTCAATTCCGTAATTGTCAGAATTAATTTTTGACTGACGTTTCTGTAACTACAGATGCATTATAAAAATCAAAATCACAGTAGCCGTGAGCGCGTATGTTATCACGAGATGTGGTCATAGTACTGACAGTATGCTCTATGCATGTAGGCGGTTTAGAGCAAAGCGGATCAGTTTCGATTATGGAGTTATTTTCGGGTAGACATTATTTTTTCAAGTCTGGCTGCTAAAATTAGTACAAAATAATATAAAATATGTAACTGTTTAAAACTTATTGCCAATCTCACAGAATATCTACTCAATATGTAGTAGGTTTGAACGTTTATGTTTGTCATGATGACAGCACGTTGAAGTAGAATGACAGATGAGTGTAATAAAAACTTTATTGCACTAGTGCAATGAAGAACTTCTTTTTCCACTAAATATAGGTCAATAAAGTTTTTCTTTTTGCATGAATGTAGACATTTTTTTTTAAAGTTCTGTCCACGAGAATAGGAAATGTTCAGAGGGCATTGCAAAGGTGTTTAGAATTAGGTTTCACAGTTATATACGAAGTAAAAATTGAAAATTGCATTTTTAAAATATTTTCCGATCTCAACAAAAAATATCATTTTGTTAACAAGTCTCGTATATAACCTTTCAACTTTTAAAACAATGAAAACATCGTTTCTCGGAAGAATGTCATTTGTTTTCCCAAAATAGTGCAGTGTGATGTAATATCGATAAAAGTGCCTCTCAAAACTTGATATTCTGTTGCATACCAACAGCTGCTTCAGTTTCCGTCAGCTGTATATGATTCATAAGAAGCATAAAACGAGTGAAATCACTTGAATATTACTACCAGAATAGTCAAAATCCCCTTCTCTCCACACCATTTCACAAAGTAGAAAGTTTGTTGCGAATATCTGGCAGAAAACAACTACTCCCCCCTACGAACACTGAATTACATCTAAAATTTGTACAATTTCCCTCCAAGAGGATACTAGAAATTTAAGCTTTTTCTCGAATTAATAAATCAAGAAACCTGAAATTTGCATTTTTCAAAAGAATAAAAATAGAATGGGAATAGACATTCTCGATAGGTTTTTTGATGACCATCATTATATTAGAGGCAAACCCAGGAAAAATATTAAATAATAAAAATCTGCATCTTTACGATCACTTTAATCATAAAAATGTGATTTTTTTTATTTTTTCTGCGTAGGTGGCTATGATTTTGAATTGAAATGTTGGTTTTGATCCCAAACAACTTTTCTAAATTAAATTTTTTTTCGATAATGTCAAAAATAAGCGTAGTTTACACCTGATCGAATTTCATATTTTTTTGTTTCCCCTGTATACCGTTCAGAAATTTAAAATACTGACAACTTTTATGTTTTCTGCAATGCACCAATATTTAAGAAGAATAAAATTTTCTGAAAAATCGATAATGAACAAGTTTTCCATATGGTGCAAACTTTTTAAAACTCACTGTATACGAGTTGTATCTCTGTACTTCTGATTGCATTGATGGTGGCTGATAAGATTCAAAACTGAATATCGAAAATTCATTACTTCTCTATAATAGTGAATTTCAGATACAACAAAGTGTTTCTTTTCACTTTTTCAATTTTTATTTGCATGAACAACCAATAGGTTAGGGGTATAGTTCCCTGTGTCCACTTTTATCGATCAATGTAATATTCTTCAAAATAGTTAATTTTTTTTGCTCATTTGTTCGTATTCTGATTATAAGTAGCAATGTTAGTACGTAACAAACATCACATACCTATTTTATGGAAGCGTAAAATGTGTCGCTTCAAAATATTTTGTTCATCAAACATTGTGACGAAAGGGTGCAGTATTTTAAATGCCACCACGCCTTAGAAGCTTCTCACAGTTTCTTATTTGTTGGTGAAGATTGGCTTTGGTACATACATTATGAAATCGTAAAGTGTATTCGAACTACGCCAGGCCGAGCGCTGATAGCTGCTCCTATCTTTGAATTCAGGTATAGAGCAATCGAGTCGGCTTGCTAACTCAGCCAGGTAACATAGGCGTTGCATTTTTTTTTTTTTGTCATGTTTTTGTACATTTGTCAAAAAATATACTAAATGTTTTTGTATTCACGTTATAATGGATTTAATCGGAAAATACCATACTTGATAAAAGATTCAAAATGTTAAATGCTACTGGAAAAAAAAGCCAGGAAACATAGGCATTGCATCTTTTTTTTCTCATGTATTTGTACATTCGTCAAAAATATACTAAATGTTTTTGTATTCACGTTATAATGGATTTAATCGGAAAATATCAAAATTGAGATAAAAGATTCAAAATGATAAATGCTACTGGAAAAAAATTCTTTCAATTTTTTTGTCATATTTCAGAGGTAAAATCCACTTTTTTTTCTTGCAGTTTCGGTAGATAGTGGGTAGGGACCGTGGGAATTTCATTAATACATTCATGTGCGTCACTAATTATGGTTGATCAAGTTGATTTTGCATTGGAAGCCCTCTCTCGATTAGATGTCAACAATCAGGTTGAAGTTTTGGCAGGCGACGATTTTGTTTGGGAACAGGAAGATGGAGTTGTAGTGGATGAGGATGGTGACGAACAGGAGGATGGAGTTGTAGTGGCTGATGGTGACAATGGTGAATTCAATGACCACAGAGATGTTGAAGATGGCCGCCAGGACAATCCAGCTGGGGAAGACTTAGACGGAGAACAGTTTCTCGAAGATGACGGTGAAGAAGCACCAGCCGATGATGGAATTGTACCAGACTGTGAGGATGTGCCCGAAACCATCGTGAGCAAGGCCCATCAAATAAAAATGACTGAAGCATTAGAAAACTTTGCCAGTAATTTGTACTTTTGCAGCTGTTACTTTGTCACAATTCATACTTGTGACAATAGAAAGCGTTTCTTATGTGACATTTGTTTTTTAAGGTATTGCGGCATGAATAATAATGGTGGGTGGTATCAGCATGGTTATTCACATGATACAGTGGAATATGCGAATGCTCCCATACTTAATTGTTATTCATGTCACTCATCTCTATATCAGCTTTGCCCCGTAGGGGGATGTATGCATTGTAACAAATAGCAGAGTTGAAATAGGGGTGGAGATGGGTTAGGGTTGCAAAGCCTGGTATGAGGGGGCGTGGCTTAAGAAAGCGGGTGTGGCTTAAGAAAGGGACGTGGCTTAAGACATAGTGGGGATTGAAGTAGGTCGGAGAAGAAGAAGAGTAGGAGTGGGGTGGAGGCCTGAGTGATTAAAACAAGAACTCCCCCAGAATAATCTTCAGTCGCCAGCCACTTGCGGCATCCAGTCGCCAGCAGCATTCAGTATTACAGGACTAAGTAGAATAATTTGAAGGTAAGTTAACAATCTTGTATTCATGAACGCCGATGACGCCTTCCCCAGCAGGTGCGCAGATGGACCAACGCAAACGACGAGGTGGGTTCGTTGATGGAGTTGCTCCCAAAGGATCCCGTAACGCTGGAGCAAAATTGTCGACGGAAGATATGCCTATAATAAATATTGCGGACAGCGATGATGATTTCATGGTACAGCCACCAAAGAAGTCATCATCGAAGAAGCAATCTACTAGTCACAGTAGTACAAGTAAGGCTGGTCCTATTGTTGAGTACCGTAGGAACTGTAGTAGAAATAGCCCGTACTCTGGAGGATGGCCGTCAAAGAAGGCATCCTCAACTGTTGTAGCACCACCTGTTGCAACTATAGTGGCACCAGTTGAAGTAATGCCTGCTCCTGTAGTTGTACAGTTGGAACCAACAATTGCAGACATACCCCTTTCTCCCGTCATTACAGTTGTTCCACCACCACCTCCACCACGGCAAGCGAGCCAACCAGAAACGTCCTCGAAGCAAGGCCGGGGACTTTTATTGACCAGGTGTTGGAGCAACTGGATGAGGTTAAGCGCGGCTGCCTGGAGATCGCTAGAGAGCGGGCAGAAATTACCCGCTAACAGGCAGCTCTCATGGAGAGAGATCAACATGCAGCCCTCCTGGAAGCTGAAATGCATACCAGGAGGGACACTGTGAGAGCAGAAGTCCGCACCGCCATGGATAGGATGGCGGCAGCCTGCCATAGGTATAGTATTTAGGTTGTATATAGATAGGTTAAGTTATGTTTAAGTATTGTAGAAATGTTGAATTAGATGTAAGTTTTATACAAATACAAAATAAAAAAAAATATCAAGTGAGGACAAGTGAATGTCAAACACGTTTTACATACGTTTTATATACGTTTTATATACGTTTTGTATACGTTTTATATACGTTTTATATACGTTGATCATCAGTTATGTTGTCGGAATTGTTAGCACATGATTGTTATCACATGTGTACATAGTGGTCGAAGCAACCGTATCTAATTTTTCACTGGTGGACCACCAGTTTGATGAGAAACTAATATGACTGGTTTAGCGAGCTCCTGGTGTGATGTGTCACACACAGACCATTCACAAAATTAGGAAGGGGATGTCATGCGGAGGTCATGCCTGAGGGAACGGTACATTCATCGCCGGCGTTTAATTACTAACAGACGGTGCGTGTGTGGTTAGATTTCTTGAATTTTCGGACTTGCTTCTTGCTACTTATACTTGTATGTACACCATGAAGGTCACAGTAGCAAGTCTGGAGTACACATGATCATACATAGTTCGAGACATGGAGTTATTTAAGTACTCAAATACTCGATCGTATACTCATTACCGTACACAGGTCATACGCAGATCAAACGCAGAGTAGAAAAGTGCTTGGTCATCATTACCGTATATATGAAGAAAAAAACCCAATGTCAATGGTTTTTTGTATGTACTGTTTAAACTTTATAGTTTTTAAGAGTACGTACACATAACATACACTATCAATCATGAATACAATTGAAACAGGACACAATAACCAAGAACTTCATTACCGTGTATGTAATCTCTCCCATCTATCACCAATGTCATCTCAAGGTCAAACACAAACCTTAAGTACATGTATAGCATTCATGAAGGTCATACAACATTTTCAAAGTACCTCTGCGTATGGGTGTTGTGACGTCAGCGCGGACCCACCCCACCGTGTCGAGAGCAAAATCCTGACACGATCACTGGATCGTCGTCGGATGCGCATAGCGTTGACGTCACGACACCACCATAGCAAGGTATCTCTCAGAGTTCACATATCCGACTGGATCTCCGTGGTGTGCAGATGTGTACCTTCTCTATACTTCGGTATAGATTTTTATATGTACTCCACACATAAGGATCATACACAATAGTAAAGTAGGTACACATGAAGGACGGTGAAAGACATGGAGGTAAATATGTACCCGGAAAAAGTACTTGTCCGTGTATGAAAAATGATATCCAAGTCATCACAATGACATCTCAAGGTCAAACACAAACACTGAATACATGTATAGCATTCATTAAGGTCATACCAAAATTTTCAAAGTACCTCCAAGTATATCTCAAGGTTAAAGCCACGTAGTCGCTGCATGACCGCAGCCTTTGGGTTAAGGTGGGGAGAAAGGGTGGGAGAAGAAAGGGTGAGGAGACGGGGTGGGAGTGATGGTGGGGAGAAAGGGTGGGAGAAAGCCAACCATGTCGAGAGCGAGAGTCTGACACACATCACTGGATCGTCGTCGGATGCGCATAGCGTTGACGTCACGCGACCTCTCCCCCCACCACCATCGCAAGGTATACATCATCGGAGGGGAATCACATGTCTGACTGGATATCCGTGGCGTGCAGACGTGTACCCTCTCTATACTTCGGTTTAGATTTGTATGCGTACTCCACACATTAGGATCATACACAATGGCAGAGTAAGTATACATGAAGGACATTGAGGTAAGAAAAAATATATGTACTTGGAAAAAGTACTTGTCCGTGTATGAAAAAAAAATCCAAGTCATCACAATGACATCTCAAGGTCAAACACAAACACTGAATACATGTATAGCATTCATTAAGGTCATACCAAAATTTTCAAAGTACCTCCAAGTATATCTCAACGTTAAAGCCACGTAGTCGCTGCATGACCGCAGCCTTTGGGTTAAGGTGGGGAGAAAGGGTGGGAGAAGAAAGGGTGAGGAGACGGGGTGGGAGTGATGGTGGGGAGAAAGGGTGGGAGAAAGCCAACCATGTCGAGAGCGAGAGTCTGACACACATCACTGGATCGTTGTCGGATGCGCATAGCGTTGACGTCACGCGACCTCTCCCCCCACCACCATCGCAAGGTATACATCATCGGAGGGGAATCACATGTCTGACTGGATATCCGTGGCGTGCAGACGTGTACCCTCTCTATACTTCGGTTTAGATTTGTATGCGTACTCCACACATTAGGATCACACACAATGGCAGAGTAAGTATACATGAAGGACATTGAGGTAAGAAAAAATATATGTACTTGGAAAAAGTACTTGTCCGTGTATGAAAAAAAATCCAAGTCATCACAATGTCAAACACCTCCCAACAATAGTCAAGATCAAGACCAAGGTCAAAGGTCAAAGTTCAAGGTCAAGGTCGAATGCCAAGGTCAAAGGTCAAGGTCAATATCAAAGTCAAAGGTCGAGGTCAAATATCAAGATCAAAGGTCAAGGTCAACGGCCAAGGTCAAAGTTAAAGATCAAGGTCACCGATGACGTCATAGTGGTGGGGGGAGGCCCAGAACCGGCTCAAATCTCCTACTAAAATTTGCCCTTTTAAAATTATATTTATTTTCATAATTGTTGTCCTCATGATGCCGTTTTTTATTGTCTTTCATCTCAAATTCACAAATAAGAGCTGGATGCTTACTATCTTTTTGTACTAAAGGACTGTTATCTTCTTCCACGGATAATGTTTCACAGTTGCTGAGTACTAGATCAAGTGTTTTATTATCAATATTTCTACAATTGTTGAATGATTTAAGATCATATGTATCAAGCAGGTATGAAACACTAGCCGTGACGTCGTTTTGATTTCCAAAACTGAAAAAACTATCTTGCACATAGGGTATGTTAAAATCTCCCATAATCATTATTCCCGTTTTTGAGGTTATGTCCAAGTAGAGAGTCTCAAAAATATCTACATATTCTTTATATACTGAATTTTTGGAGCTTGGAGGGATATAAATAGCGCTAAAAATGAAATTGTTACCCAGTATATTGACTTTAGCAAAAATGGCCTCAAGGTTAGTTTCAAAAGGTAAAAAGGATGACATATATTTCCTGGCTACAGCAATTAGCACTCCACCACCCCACTTTTTACCTGTCAACTCTCTATTGCGATCCTTTCGGTATACCGTATACCTTGTATCAAACAGCTCTCCATTTCCTATATCTTCTGAAAACCACGTTTCCGTAAGTACTATAATATCATACGATTCACTCAGTAGGTTCCGGTAAAATTGTAATGTTTTCGTGCGTAAACCATTGCAGTTTTGATAATATACTCTGACAATCATGTTCTGAAAAATAGTTCTATGAATATCTTAAATGTAGGTATATGTAAATAACCTAAAAATAAAAAGTAATAATTATTGATCTGAAATCAAATTATCAGTACTAGTTTATAGGAGAGAAATATAGTATGCGCTGTGAGGTTCTAGTACCTCGTAGTATGAAAAATGAAAAAGGAAACCCCAGCCAGCCATTCATAAAAGCTATGATGCGGCGATTAATTTTTTTTTTTTTTTTTTTTGGAAAAACTAAAAATATCAGCATTTGCCTTCTGGTATAAGATAATATTAAATATATGCCTATCAGTTCTGACAACTTAGAAGTTATATAATTTAGAAATATGGAATCAATTTGTGAATTCTATAGTAAATTCCAACTTGCTTGAGGATGCATGAAGTATAGCAAGAGTACAGAAAGAGAAACGCTCCATGTTCTTCTCTCTTCGATCAATTCAGGTGACAGATCCATGACACTTTCCAAAGAAGTTTGACAAATATCAAAATCTTCAAAAAGATGTTCACATCTCGTTAATCTATCTTTGAGTTCAATAATTATTGCTTTATCGAGATCACTATAACCTTTTTCAATTATCTTTTGATTGATACCTTCCAAATAATCACCAAAAAGACGCAGTCTGGCATTGATTGATTCTCGCTTTTTGATTAATGGTCTAATTTCATCATTAAATTGCTGTCCTCTTTTTGGCATTATGATATTAGGAAATTCAAGGAGATTAAACAAAACTACTTTAGGTTGATTGAGGATTTGGGAATAGGTAAGGATTTGTAAGGGAATAGGAAAACTCACTCACACTTTCTCTGCTTGGCTCTCGATGACATCCGATTTGGCATCGAACTCCAATGAATCTTCTTGGCGCTTGAATATCCGTACGAAGGACCAAAAATGTATAGTTTTTATTCGTTTTTGTGTTTAATTTCAGTTTTGAATTGATAAAATTAGTCTGACATTTAAAGAAACTTTTTTATTGACAATTGTATCAAATATCTCAAAATCAACATTAACAATATCCATAACAACGAGTTATCTACAGGGCTAATTTAGATTATAATGTACACATTTTTTAACAATATTTGTGTTACTACATTGGACTTTTAGTCCCATTTAATAAGTAATTTCCAGGTTGAGACCTTTCCACTTGTCAACCCTTTGTGATCACAACGGAGTTTGGAAGGCACTTCGACCACACCTTACCAGGTATTTCTTACTTGTGGATATTACTGAAATCCTGGGGAATGAATAGAGGTTTGTAAACTGAGCGTTTGGCATTTCATTCCAATCCTAACCCCAACACTCGAACAGCGTAGTCATCATACTATATATACCAGCTTTAAGTACTTTATATCAATTTAAATTCCATTTAGAAATCTCCATCTGTGGTTTGGGCTGGCGCCTGGCTTTTCAAATCACTGGCGCGGTATAAATTTTTTATAGAACCCATGGCACCCCGATTGAGTTAGTCGGTGATTGCTATGTTATCATCTGCTTTCTAGTGTTTTTTTATTGTTATAAATATCTTTTCTTTTTTTTATAAAGTAACGTAGCAACAAGTCAATGTATTTAATTCACTTGAAACATAAAGTATAACCACAAGTATAAACTAAGATGACGACTATGACGTCATGACGATCGATTCAAGCCCGTGTCGATTATAATGGATAAATTGATTCCGAAGTAAATCGTCGGGTGACTTCGGTACCAGATAATCGAATAAATGACAACTCACAGAATAAAGCTTTAAAAAAAGAACAAAAATTCAAAAATTTTAGTGAATGAGATTTTTAAGCGTTGAGAAGAGAAATAAGTTAAAGCATATAAGTATTGAAATAATCTGAATATTATTTAATTTCAAATATAAATCAATTACCTATTATAATATAATATTATAGTTGAAGGAATTTAGAGTAGGTATTGACTGAAAGTGTAATTTTGTGGAATAAATTCGTTTCTTGACGTTTGTTTTGCCATTCTATAATTGTATTGATTTTATTTTCACTTTTTCAGATCGGAAATAATTGGATTAACCAAAAAATGCGTATCTTACATAGTACCTACATATTGCATAGCATGAAACTTGCTTACTTAGGACGCTTTTTACAAAAAAAGTTTGTTTTTTCAACCTGTATATGCACGTTTGCTCAATTTGCTGCAAAATTCAAAATCACTTTGCTTCACAAGTTATTCCCGCCATAATATAAATAGAGAAATGTTCTATTTTAGTTGGGTTCTTTTTTATATGCTGAAAATTTTTAGGGGTGCACAATACACAACTCCAAGGGTATATAAATTTATTCATATAGAGAAAGCTAGATAGCAAGGAACACAACTGGGGAGGCAAGCCATAAAATGGAAGTTTGGCTAGAAGTCCTTGGTGCCAAACGCGATCAAAAGCCTTGGAGATATCTAGTGCAACGTCCAGAGTTTCACTGTATTTTTTGATAGATTTCTGCCAAATATGTGAGACATAAGCAAGCAGGTCACCAGTTGATCTCTGATACCGGAAACCATATTGTCGATCAATGATAATTACTAGGCGTTCTAGATATTTTATGAGCTCGATGTCGATCAGACAACGTTCTCTAAGGAATTAAACGACGCCCCGTGCGTAATAACTGCTGTAAAATCAAGAACAGAAAGAAATAAATGACATTTTCGTCCTATATCATATATCAGAAATCATTGATTTATTTTTATATATCGCGTGTGATTTTCGTCAATATAAATCTGCAATAATTTACGTCACAAACCCGAAAAAAAAAAAATGTTTACTACGCTCGTTGAAAACTTCCAAAACTCCCAAGACCATTTTTCCTTTCGGTCTGGATCTGTGTGTACCGTGTACCGTGTGTACACCAAAACGAATTATCACAGTTTGAAACAAAAAATTAGTAATACATTGTCAGCAGAACTATGAACACCTGCAAAATTTAATGTTGATCAGACGACTAGAAGTGGTTCAAAACTCACTTCCAAGATTTCAATCGAACATACAATAAATAAACAGAGAAACGAACGAAAGTTTAATATAGAATTAGGTTTTTTTTCAAGACAAAAGCTCTTATTCAAATGCACTAAAAAGTAATAAATAATTTCGTGAGATGTATGACGCAGGTTATTCTGCGAGTAACAGATTCAGAAGCTTGACACGCAGTTTTCAGTTTTATTGCAAATGCGATGAAATTTTTAATCTATTAATCGCAGAATAACCTACGTCACACAACTAGAGAAATCATTTTTAACTTTTCAGTACACATGAATTAAAGTTTGTCTTTAAAAAAAATCTACAAAAAAAATCTACCTGATTTTATTTAAAAATTTTTAGGTCTCAAGCAAAATGTCTTTATTTTGGTTTTTTGAATGTGGACAATGTAATCACATCCCACGCCGAAAACCGTCATATACCACTTTTCAATAGAATTGGACCATTATCATAAAATCGCCCGCCAACTATATTGTTATGAAAAAGTAAGTGATAGAAGTAGTAGATAAAAATTTAAAAAAAAATACATTATTAATGGAAGAAAATATTATTTCATCAAAGAGCCCAGACCAATACTTTCTTCTCAATAGAAATGACATAATGTATGTCACAGTTTCAATTAAAAATAGTATAAACCTTGCAAATTAAAATTTAGTGACAAATTATAGGAGTACGAGGTCAGTCTACGCAACGTACTGAAATCTTTCAGAAACACATTATTTCTTAAAAGGAAACAAATTTCAATAAACCAACCAGAACATGAACTAAGTTATTATAAATACAAAACAAATCTGAAAAATCAATAAAAAGTAATAAAAATAGTAATTTCCAACAAAAAGTAGAATCCAAGGATAATGAGAAAATACACTTAATATTACTTAGTGTCAGACAAACGTCACAAGTAGAGTTCTGTAATATTTGAAAAAGTAAAAAATAAATGAGGTAATAAACAGTCAAAAAATAGTCATGAGAGGAACTAAAACAAATAAAAGAAATAACAAACAAAATGTGAATATTTCAAGAAATTCGAAAAGAGGGAGAATAAAAATGTCTGAAATAAAAATATTTATAAATAGTTTAATTTATAATAAGAGAGTAATTATTTAATTAATTAATTAAAAAGTGTTCCAGAGTGCGTGCTAGAATGAAGACAGACTTACTTAGAAACGAAAATAAAAACAAAAGGAGATAAACAAGATCGAAGGAAAGCGGGAGTTTTTTGAAAAGCAAAGAAGAAAATGGCATAAAAATACCATAATTTTGGGAACCAAACTATTGTTAACCAGAAGAGAGAAAAATAGGCAGTCAACAAATATCAAGTTCTCTTACCTGAAGCAAAGCAGTCTGGAAATTTACAATCCAAAAATAATAATAGGAAAGAGCTGGAACGATCATCACGAAAAGTTATCTACAACATAAATATACCAAATTTAACCCACGACCGAACTCTTAACCCCACTTTTCACAACAAAACTCTAACCGCGAACAGTGTACTAAAACTTCATCTATTCACGAACATTTCCTATAATTTAATTAGTCAATATAATTATCAGTTATTTATTATCAAAATTTCAAAATTCAGTTTCCATGTATGAAAACATGTAAATTATATAGTACCACACTCAGTACTACAAAAGGCTTGAACAGTGGCTATAAGCACGGTGACGACAAAGAAGCTAAAGAAGGGTATAAATATATAAGAATTTGTTGATTGTTTGAAGCATACTAGAGTTTAAGTTATTTAATGCAGGAGCAGGTAGGCTAAGAACTGAAAATTTCATGAATTATTATCAGAATACTCACATTTCTAGATAATTGATTTATTTGAATAAAAGGTAATGATATTAGAGTTGAATGTCACATTTATTTCTGAGATAAATCTCACAGGTCTCGTTTTGAAACCATTTCTATATTCCTTTTCCTGAATTCTACTTTGAGATAGCTGAGGACCTGAAAAGGGAAAGAAACGTAATATCTAGAAGCAGAGAGAGTAAGTATTTAGCCAGGGGGTTCTGAAATACTATTTGAATAATATAGTTTATCTACTTTTCACTAAAAGACTGCTTATTACAAATATACGAAAGCGTCTAAGGGCCACATAGATTTTTTTTTTATTTTTACAACTTCAAACACGGAATTTCCGACTTTAAAGTTGGAATTTTATTTGTCCGACTTCGAAATCGGAAATTCCGACTCTCTTCCATCCACAGCAACTTTCTTACCATCTCACAAATCCATTTTTCTACTCTTCCTACTTTTCTGATTCACAGTTATTCCTGACTCTCTTCCTCTCTGAATTTTTCTATTCGCTCCACATTCACACTTATACAATTTTCCTGTCTTCCTCTCTGAATTTTCCCTCTCCTATTCGCTCCACGTTCACACTCATACAATTTTCCTGTCTTCCTCTCTAATTGAACGATAGTCGTTTCCGACCGATGTTTCGCACTTTTTACTCTAAAATACACCGACGCAGGCTTATTATGGCAAATACCACTGCTCCCCTGGCTAATACAACGACGAGTATTGCATTATATCTAACAGATACTTAGCAACGTTCCTCACCGCAGAGGACAAAATTACAAGTGCTCCCTGTAACAAACTAGCAAAATTTTGTTTTGATTCGGACAGGACAGGAATGCAAGGGTAGGTCAACACAGACTGCTCTGAAGCCATGTGTTCCCTGTTCGAACTTTGAATCAACTTATCTATTTGGCCATTGCCTCTCTGGTCTCGCGCGATGAAACTGGATCTAGTCTGCCCCACGTTGCAAGCAGAGTAAGAAGCACTCCAAATCTCCGGGTTGAGAGATTTATATAAGGGTGCAAAGCTGGGAGTTTTGTGAGATCGTTTAGTAACGATACTCTCAATGTTTCATCCTTTTTACTCTCGAATACTCCGACGTAGGCTTTATATGGCAAATACCTGTCAAAAACGATTACTTCCTTGGCTAATGCCACGACATGTATTGCATTATATCTAACAGGCACTTGGGCAATGTTCTTCATTGCAGAAGTCACAATTACAAATGCTCTATATAACCACCTAGAATTTTCCTTGAAGTGGCTGAGGAACGCCTGAAGCTGTGACCAGTGTAAAGCTCTGGATTTTGAAGGCGCAGATATACTGCTATTTCGGAGGGTATCTTTCCTATGGTATTGATTCCTACACATTGCACAGTACATTTTCCACTTTTGTAATACAAGAATAAACGACGGTGAGGAGTCTCTTTTGGACGTAAATGTACATAATTTCTGTATACGTTCAAAAAATAACCATCATTTGCTTCTTCAGGTACCACGAAGGATCTAGAGGAATGATTTTTGGAATCCTTGATATTAACAATTATCAAGTTTTCTTTGTCATCTATGTCGTCAATGGTGAGTTTTGTCAGCTCTTCTCGTCTGCAAGCACCAGCTAATCCAAAAATTGCTACCAACTTAATCATGAGGTATATGTCATCCGGTGCTTCAGTCATAAATTTTGAAACGTCTTCTTGAGTGAAGATTTTGGCCTTTTTCGGTCGAAAACCGACATTCTGTCTTTTAATGAATGCAATTATTTTGTAAAATTTGCTAATATCCAAATTTTGCTTTACTTTGAATACACTCTTCAACATTGAATTTTATGGGCAAGATATTCAATGTTCGGCTTCCATGTTTTAGACATTTCTAGGAAATAAGCCAAGAATACTTCTCCTTTATTTGGTGTTTTCACTTTTTTATTGTTGCACCATTCAATAAAACTCGTGTATTGCTTCTCATACCTTTGTTTAGATTTCGTTGGCAATAACTCTAAGTTCGCATCTGTAGCTGCTTGTACGATTTCTTGTGGAAGTTCTTCATCAGATGAATAATCCATTGTGGCAATTTCACTGAATCGAAAATTTTATATAAGTAACGCTTTGTCTGTCACTCTGACAATTACAAAGGACCCCGCACTTTTCTTATGCAAAGTGGCGACCGGTCAAATTTTCTGAAAGTTTGGTATGTTGTTGTACCCGACTCAGTAACCAAAAGTGTCAATGGGCCCAACCCAATCCTATAGCTTGTTTTCTAAATACGGGGTGTTAAAGTTGAAAATTGCCCAGATTTTCGGATTTATTTTTTATTTATTAAAAGTTAGTTTGGATTTCTGTTGCATGCAGACGTTTACTAGATGTTCTAGTAATGAAACTAGTGGATACGAATGATTGAAAATATTTATATTCACAAGATGATTCACGAATGTATGACGGTAGTTTTTTGCCAAAATTCACTTTTTCTACTGTGACGTTAGGGAGGCATATTTTTGAAACGTTCTCTTCGATAAAGTATTTTGACGAGAAAATATTGCACAGAACACATTTTCTATACAGGTTGTTTCACAGAGAGAACCACTAGACAAAATTATTTTTTTTTGAGGATTAATTCGAAACCCTGTATTTATGGATTGATTTTTGGGAAAAGTAATACCACAAACATATGTGTGTCACTAATCTCCAAAATATTCAAGGTGGTTAATTCATAGGAAGGTATTCTATTTTGGGAAAAGTACAAAAAATATGAACAACCTGTATTCAAAAATTTTCTCGGTCAAATGAAACTATTTTCTCACTATATATTGATTTTTATACCATCTTCAGAGGTATGAATTCTGAATCCGATACTATGACCAGTTTTCGAGATACAGGGCGTTAAAGTGGAAAATTACTGATTTTATCAGTTTTTTCTTCAAATTGAAAAGTCGGATTGATTTTATGTTGCGCCTATGAGTTTAATATGAGTTTCGGTCAGATGTACATGGAAAAATTCAGCTAAAAATATTTACTGTTACAGGGTCATTCACGAATAAATTACAATAGGTCTTTGCAAATACTCAAAATTCTACAGTTCCGTCACAGATAAATTATTCCATGAAGTTAATACCTAGTCGTTTACAATTTTGAGTCTGAAATACTTCATTATGAATACTTTTCATACAGGGTGAGCCATACAGCCAACCATACCAAAAATAATTATGCTTTTAAATAATTGAAATAAGAACTTTTTTAGTGAATTTTGAGTTAGTCTATAACATTACATCAAGTATGCATAACCGTAAGAATTTTAAATATACAACGTGATTCAGTTCCTACCACCTACCAAAAATATACATCCTTGTCCGATATAAGTAATCGATAAGCTTTTATACACGTGGCAACAAAGATGATAATAAGAAGTTTTTTCATTTATTCAACACTTTATAAACAAATATAATTTAACATTTAATGATTCTTTCATGATATAGGTACAATATCTACGAAGCATTTTGTTCCTAATCAGCATCAGAGTGCTGGTAACGGTACATTAAAATCTTTGTGTTTTTTACATGAAGCTATAGAATTTTACATACAATATAACAATAATAACTAATGTTGATAAATAATATTAATAATTATGTCTAAAATATTCACAATAATACAGTAATTCGTAGATTTATATGTTGGATCAGGTTTATTTTGAATGAGGAGTAACTATTTTCCTTTTTCATAGGATTTAGAAATGAATTGAATGTTTCTAGACATATGTGTACAGGATTATTCAGTGCTATATTTGTTATTACACTTGAGAAAATATAAGAACATTTAATAATAATCCATTTTTGTATAAAGGTATTATTCTCATACTGATGGGTACCTATTTCGTATAGACAGGTAAGTCACAATTTAGATCTAGAGCGAGTTATGTAGTTATAAAACTCATAATGGCTATTTCCTCGCTATTAACTAAATGAATGCACTATTTTTAGCAGAAAACTATGTTGATTTGGGATCATCCACGCAGGCAAGAATTATACCAAAGGTATATTGCAAATACTATCAGAAAAATTAACTGAACCATTAAACTCATTACCACAGAGGTAGAGGTTCCTGTACGTTTCTTTTATAGTGGTTACACTAATAGGCCTATTCCACGTAATTCAGAAATTTTTTTTGGTAGAAGTGCGTCTTAAATTGAATAGAAGGGTCTATAGGATAGAGAACATAGTAGCGAGCTTAACCACTAGAGGTACGTACATACAATGCTTATAACTGATATGAAAATATGGAGACTGATGAGTGCAGTTGATGAGGAAATGAACAAGTGACGTGAAAAGGAAGAGCAGATCTGATTCAGCTTAGGCAGAGTTGATATTTGAAAGATGTGCAAATAAAATGGGTGATGAGTGATTCTACATGAAGAAATGTTTTGAAACAGAAGTGGTCAGCTACTGATATTTTAAATCACCTCAGGACCAATGTGCACCTCTTCTGGCAGATCTCTTTCCCCTGAATCGTCAATACAATTTAAAAGTTTGGTTGAAGGATATTTGATATTTTGCTGATGTCTAGCATATCCTAAAAACCATACAACACTAGCAACATGAGCGCATGTACCCAATGTCCTGGCTCCTGATTTACAGGTACAGTAGTATCCTATTATTGGATCCTCGCGATTCTCATTTAGGTTGTTATTATATACAACCCAAAGCGTATGTTTGGCAGCATTCACAAACCAAGAGTATATTCTGAATCTCAACCAATAAGGTTCCTGATTTAATTCGTCGATTTGAATCAAATTGTGGTTTTGTCTTCGAACAGTATCTTGTATGTAAGATGCCGCTAAATAAATATGGTAGGGACCAGTTAATTTTGTTAAATACTCTAAGTTTAATCGAGGAAATTGAAGTACATGTTCGTTGTTCAAAGGATTCCACTGACCATTTCGCCGTAAAAGATTTTCATTTTGAACACGAATTTGGACCCTATTATTTTCTTGCAATTTGGCCAGCATTTCATTAGCTATTTCAGGTGTTCCACTTATTTCTATCAAGGGATGATACCTATTTATTAATGCACCAGCAATACGATAAAATTCTTTCAAATGAGCTGCATGCGACGTGGATATTTTTCCGGAAAAAAATTTAAAAATTGTCTTGAAGTGACCATTTCTAGATTCTACTACCCATCTAGTCGTCGTAATGATTCTGTTTTGGTTAGCCTCAAGAGTAGTGAATTGTTTTTGGTGCGGTTGAAGGAAACTTGGGATATAATATTGAATACCAAGATTTTCAAATGTAACTATGGAATCTCTATAGCCTCTATCGACTATCACGATGTCGCCGTGTTGAAGCCAGTTCCTAATTCCATTTAAATCATGTTCTACAGCATGGTTCAAAATCGCTGCATCGTTATTTGATGCATCCGAAAAATATGGTCCACGTACTTCTAATATGTAACCATCAGGAGCTACTATTATTTCTGGTTTCACAAGGTGCTCTTTTTTGTAGAAACAGTAAGATTGGCGTAATATTCTAAAGTTACTACTTTTATCTATTTTATTGTAAGTACAATCTATGTACAATATTGCTTTTGGCAGATTGGGAGTAGGATTGTACAACTGATTTATAAATGGAGATACATGTCTAGCTATGAAATTCTCTCTTGTAATGGCATCAAAACCAATGTTATTCGGTACAAACCGCCTGGAAAGTGATAACCGAACATTATAAATTGTTAGGCTCACAGCTTGTCTGGAAGGATAGTTAAGAACAATCTTTAAAAATTCATCAGTTATCCCATGTCTCCTGTTGATTTTTCGTGCATTGCCATATTGCTCTACATCATCACAAAATGTAAATAACTCCTCAAAGTTATTTTTGGATATAGACGTTAAAGTTTTGAATTCGTCTTCGGTAAAACTTTCTGTGCTTTCCCAATTTTTTATTTTGTAATTAGCATTTGCTTGATTCCTTAAGCAAGATATAAATCGTTGAAGGTTTGGAACTAGATATGGTTTGTTAACAAAACGTAAACCTTGTATTAAATCTGGTAACACAAAATCATTATTTCCAAGATGATGATCACATATTCTTAAAAACTCAGGTACATAAATGTCAGAAACAACAAACACATTAACTCTACATTCTAGAGACATTCTATGTCGGTTTTCTTTGGCATTACATATTATGCAAGAATGCCTACGAGCTGGAGAAAGCACATTAAAACGTAGACAGTTCGGATTAATTAGTATTTGATTTAGTTCATCTCTCATAGCATTAGAACAATTCAGGCAAATTCTTGTATTTTCACCAACATCTATTGGACGAAATCCAGTAGCGTGCCTTCTGAAAGAAGCAACTTGCAAAACATCAATATTTTCTTCTTGGTTTAAGCGAATCAACTGTCTAGGTGGAAATGGTCTTTCACATACGTAACACCTTATCCTATTTGCGAACGCCATTTTGTAACAACAACAAAAACAACAAATAGAAAAATCTCACCACAATATTGATGAACTCAAAGAAAATAACTTTGAAAACCACAAGACTAGTGTATTGTCGAAAATATACGAGACAAATGTTGCACAATGTGACACTGTATAAGATGTTTTTTGACATAAGCCCACTTCGATATGAACCAAAAGTATTTAGATCCAACTCAATGCTGTAAAAATATTGAGTTAGACATCGATTTGAAGGAATTTATCTAATATTTATCACTATATTATATACATAACTGTGGGGCATACAAGGTGATTTATTTATTTGAATAAAAATATTCAAAATCCACGAGGATCACAACAAATGATGGACAAACTGCAAGAAAGTAATTGAAACAGGTGCTTTGTTGATGAATACAAATTCTTAATTAATGAATTTGTAATTGATAATGCAACAGTACAGAAATGCACCAGCCTGATGACTTATAATGAACTGTCAGTTTGACAACTTGTTAATTCATTGCGAGCGGCACTTCTTGCTTATTGCGATTGAAATTTTTTTGGGTTGAATTGTCAGCGGAATCATTTCTACCTTACGCATTTAGCGGCATCTTAGATACAAGAAGTTGTTCAAAGACAGGGGCGCCATTTCATTTAAATGGTCTAGTTTAATCAGCAACGTAATTGGTTGAGATTTATGATTTACCATAAGTGTGTATGCTATCAAATAAACGTTGTGGGATGTACTTGGAAAATCACTATAAAAAATACCCATCAAAACATATACCTTATTGGTGGTTTGGAAATGAATTAAACTGTTCACTTGATTTTCTGATAGTTCTTGTGATTTACGTTTGTACCTCATTAAGTAATAACCGAGGTAATGACTATAGTAAGTTTTATACTCTTCAATATACCTAGTATATAACTCGCTCTACACGTATATTGTGAAGTACCTACCTATACAAATAAGTTCGAATTATACCTACACAAAAAGATGGATAATTATCATCTTTTTGGGGGTGATAGCGCAGTGGGTAAGCGTGCTCATAAAGTTACTCAAAATTCACTAAAAAAGTTCTCATTTCAATTATTTCCAAGCATAATTATTTTTGGTATGGTTGGCTGTATGGCTCACCCTGTATGAAAAGTATTCATAATGAAGTATTTCAGACTCAAAATTGTAAACGACTAGGTATTAACTTCATGGAATAATTTATTTCTGACGGAACTGTAGAATTTTGAGTATTTGCAAAGACCTATTGTAATTTATTCGTGAATAACCCTGTAACAGTAAATATTTTTAGCTGAATTTTTCCATGTACATCTGACCGAAACTCATATTAAACTCATAGGCGCAACATAAAATCAATCCGACTTTTCAATTTGAAGAAAAAACTGATAAAATCAGTAATTTTCCACTTTAACGCCCTGTATCTCGAAAACTGGTCATAGTATCGGATTCAGAATTCATACCTCTGAAGATGGTATAAAAATCAATATATAGTGAGAAAATAGTTTCATTTGACTGAGAAAATTTTTGAATACAGGTTGTTCATATTTTTTGTACTTTTCCCAAAATAGAATACCTTCCTATGAATTAACCACCTTGAATATTTTGGAGATTAGTGACACACATATGTTTGTGGTATTACTTTTCCCAAAAATCAATCCATAAATACAGGGTTTCGAATTAATCCTCAAAAAAAAATAATTTTGTCTAGTGGTTCTCTCTGTGAAACACCCTGTATAGAAAATGTGTTCTGTGCAATATTTTCTCGTCAAAATACTATATCGAAGAGAACGTTTCAAAAATATGCCTCCCTAACGTCACAGTAGAAAAAGTGAATTTTGGCAAAAAACTACCGTCATACATTCGTGAATCACCTTGTGAATATAAATATTTTCAATCATTCGTATCCACTAGTTTCATTACTAGAACATCTAGTAAACGTCTGCATGCAACAGAAATCCAAACTAACTTTTAATAAATAAAAAATAAATCCGAAAATCTGGGCAATTTTCAACTTTAACACCCCGTATTTAGAAAACAAGCCATAGGATTGGGTTGGGCCCATTGACACTTTTGGTTACTGAGTCGGGTACAACAACATACCAAACTTTCAGAAAATTTGACCGGTCGCCACTTTGCATAAGAAAAGTGCGGGGTCCTTTGTGTATTGATCGGCATGACATCAATTGTTACCTACTCGTTATCAGATCAATCAAAGCCTATATATAGGGTGATTTTCATAACAATACATTTTTATTTATCAAGATTTGTTCATTTTTTCAATAAATAGTGCAAAATGATGGATGATTTTGAACAAACTCACTTAGTATTGCAACAAAAAAGCTTGAACTTTCATATTTTGTCACCCACCACTTATATTTTACGAGGATATCATATAAATGTTTTTCCCGCACTAGTGTGGGGAAAAAATTTCCCGCACTAGTGTGGGAAAACTTTTCCCGCACAACTGTGGGAAAATGACACTTTCCAAACTGAATTGCGTGCGGGTAGAGGGTGAATCACGCACGCTTGTAGGAAAAATTTCTTTTATGACTTGGAAGAACTCCCAGCAAAACTTGGTTTTATTTAAAAAAGAGAAGAACAGTTCGAATACCAAGGTATATTTCCGTGACAATGTAAAATGGATTAGGGTGGACGAATTTGGGTGTTATCGCTACAAGACGTGCTTTGATGACTACACACCATTTCAGCTGGTCGATTTGAAGAAAAGAAGGGCGGAACATGTAGACAGAACACTGTATAGGCCAACTAGACTCACAACAAAAACAGGTGGTTTGACTTTGGAAAAATTAGAAAATTTAAAAGCCCAAATGAAATATGTCGATGAAGATTACAAATGGTTTTATGAGAATGTTCTTCAGGAAAATATTGAGCATCCAAAAAAGAGGAGGAAGACATGCTAATGTTATAATGTCATCACTATTGATTAATTCTACCTTTTGTACAACTCTTACATACAAACAAATAAATTCCTTTTCTGTACATGATTCCCTTTTTCAGGCAGATTTAGCGTTCTTTATGAATAATGATTGGTGGATAAAGGCTATTTTCGAAATTTCAGTTTGGGTACTTCAAAGTATCGATTATAGTCCCACTGAAACAATTTGACTCAGCAAACTCTTCAATTAGGCAGAAAAGTTCTGAGCGAAAACACTAAAACGCATGGTACTCGAAAATGCAATTTTGTGACATATGACCTTTATCCACTTAGGTCTTCAACTGAAATATCGAGTTAAAACTCCAAAATTCCGACTTTTTAGTCGGAAAAATAAAATTCCGACTTCAAAGTCGGAATATCCGAGTTCAAAGTCAGAAATTTCGACTTTGAAGTCGGAAATTCCATGTTTTATGTCGGAAAAATTAAAAAAAAACTATGTGGCCCTTAGATGCTTTCGTGCAAATATGATATACTAGCAAAAAAGGTGAGTAATTTCTAACTACTACTACTACTACTACTTGCTAGCGACTTTCATCAGATCAAAAGAACAGAAAACAAAATTCATATATAAAAAAAATATATTTCTCTTTAACAACTTTTTTTCACACAAAAGCTGATTTATCAATTATATATCAATACAATACAATACAATTAACATTATTATTACATAATTATCATTATTATCATAAATTACATAAACATTATTATCATAACAAATGGTGCCCAACGTGGGGCGAATAGGAAAGGGAAAATTCAGAGAGGAAGACAGGAAAATTGTATAAGTGTGAATGTGGAGCGAATAGGAAAGGGGAAATTCAGAGAGGAAGACAGGAAAATTGTAAGAGTGTGAACGTGAAGCGAATAGGAAAGGGAAAATTCAGATAGGAAGACAGGAAAATTGTATGAGTGTGAATGTGGAGCGAATAGAAAAATTCAGATAGAAAGAAAGTTAGGAATAATTGTAAATTAGAAAAGTAGAAAGAGAAGAAAAATGGATTTGTGAGATGGTAAGAAAGTTGGTGTAGATGGAAGAGAGACGAGGGATCATGAAGAGAATAGAATGAAAGAGGAAGGGCAGAGTAGTAGTGTAAGTGAGGAAAAAGTGCAGAGAGGAAGTGGAAGTTTGGAAGATCAGATACAAGTGTTGATGCAATTTATTGCAAATAATATAGAAAGTGTAAAAGAAAATGTTGCTAGTAGTAGTTGGAACCATAATAAACACGAAACAAAATTGTGTACCAAAATTTCAGGGATGGAACATATATTTTTTTTTTTTCAAGTATCCCTAGTAATTTCTTATGAAATGCGCTCGTTTTCTCAGAAAACGTGATTGAAAGCCGACATGAAATTGCAGGTTCACCCTTACCCGCCGCTGAAATTTCTGGCGGAGCCGAATATTTGATTGGTCATAACTCTGCTAAAAATGATCGGAGAAGGAAAAAGAAAAGTTTATATCGTTTCTGAAGACTCTTATCTTCTCATGCAAATATAATATGCGAGCATTTGAGTACCTAAAATGTGTTTTGTCGCACTTCACGAAGATGTTTGCGGATAATCCGAAAATCATGATTAATTCAGTAAATATGGAATTATTATACTGAAGCAGCAACCCATACCCTCTTGGAACTATATGCAACAATTTCAAAGTAGTGTGACAGGTCCTACTTATACATGCCAAAAAAAACTCTATTTTACTCCTGCCTCATTTTCAACTGACCCATAAAATCGGCATTATCTTCGTGCGTATCAAAATCTTTACTATTTTTGAAAGGAATGTGAAGGTAACTATTTATAACATTATAACCAACATATTTCATACCTTGCAATGAGTATAAATTCAAATATTTCGAAAATTGTTGGCATTTACGAGGGATTTTGTTCACAAAAATTTGCCGATATTCAAAACTTACATAGCCACTAACAAAATAATCACTAATTAGTATCTGTATCACATACGCACCCACTTATTCAACTTCAAATATCTCGAAAACCGTTGATATTTGTGAAACGAAATGTATTCTTTTTTTGTATAGGAAATATTGGGGATTAAGAAAAAGAATGCGAATTCGATATTAATCCAGTGGCGTGAAAGTTGGGGAGTGGCGAATAGGGGTACCCATCTGCCGTACGCCTCTGTTTAGAGTTACAAACACATGATTTGCCTTGAAATCTAAAACTGAATGCTGTTAAGTGACATACCAAATTTCATTAAAAAAAGTTTAGCCGTTATTGTGTTATTCTGAAAAATATATTTTTTTGTGTCGCTGTCAACACCCTGTAACTCGGTTAATACTCATTTAGGGTATATGTTTATTGGAACTTCCAGTCTTAAAATAAAATGAGTATCCTACCCTTGGAGTTTGTTCCCTTTATTCTAGGACACCCTGTATATGCATGAAATAAAAAGTATGGACAGACTTAGTCAATATTTACTTAGACTTGAGAGGACACTATCATATAGGAGTGGTGAACAGAGACATCAGCAAAGACAGAATGTAAATTGTTATAACCAAAACAGACACATTATAACATCCACAATAATAATAGTAACAACGTTGATAATAAACCGATACAGAGATAATCAGTATAGGAACAGACAAAACCAAAATTATTATGATAATAATAATAATAATAGATTTTATTCAATAGTAGGGAAAACAATAACAATCAATATAATAGAATTATGATCATGCAAGAAGGAATAATGGATGCCAGTACAATAATAATAATTATAACTATCAAAATAAGATTTATAATCAGTATAGGACAGATAATTTTAGACAAAATCAGGATTAGCCAAGGCAATTTGATAGGGAAACAAGGAGAAATTCAAACCCTGAAAATAATTATAATGGGGAACGAACAAGACAGGTGCATTATTATAGGAGAGGGACAAGTTTCGATAAGAACAATGGACAACAGAATGATAATAGCAATAAGAATGACAATCCACAACCTTCGACATCGACTGATTGACAGGATTTTCATTAACACGATATGGAAAGCACCCCTTAGAATTCATTGACATAGATACAATTCAGGAAGAAACTTTAACAGAGCTAATAATCATAAATGGGAAATTAAGAGATAAATTAGTTTAAAATGCTTATAGATACAGGTTCAGAAGCAGCATTATTAAAGGAGACAGTAATAGAAAACTTAGAGCTTCAAAATAATTTAAAATTAGTTAAATGCCTAAGACAACATTAATAGGAGTCAATGGGAGAAAAATTGCAGAAACAAATAAGTTTGTTAATATTAAAGTGGAAATTCCAAATTAAAAATTTAGATTTACAATCACTAGTGATAAAAGAAATGGAATATGATGTAATAATAGGGACGTATCAATTACAAAGGATGAAGGCTAAGATAACTTATGAAAGGAAAGGTATAGAAATGGTGGGTAAATAGTTTAATTTTTCAGAAGAAAAATGGGAGTACTTTGAGAAAAATATTTTGTGTATGACAGAGATGAATGAAAGTTATAATTATAAAAATAAAAATGAAGAAAATGGATATAAGGGTGAATATAAATGTGATTATAAAAATGAAGAGTGTATATATGAATGAATCGAGAGTAGCGAAAGAATATATGCACAAAATAGAAGTCAAAGAAACAGATAAGTTTATATAAAAGAACTATCCAATTCCATACAAGTACAGGAAAAAAGTAAAAGGAGAAACTGAGAGAATGTTAGAATTTGGTATCATAGAAAGATCCACAAGTAATTACATAAATCATATAGTAGTTGTTGTTAAGAAAAATGGGGAACTTAGATTATGTGTTGATGCTAGGAAATTAAATAAAATTACAACTCCTCAGTATGAACCTCCTTCAAATATAGAAACTATATTTGTTAAAATTACAAATGCTCAATGTTTTTCCAAGATTGATTTGAACCATAGTTTTTGGCTTATACCTTCACATAAGAATTCTAGAAACTACACAGCTTTTCATATAGAAGGAGTAGTATATAGATTTTGTGTAGTTCTATATGATCTACAATCGGCATGTCCAGCACTAGAACGGGTTTTGCATAAAATACTAGACAAATACGAAGATTTTACACTACACTACATAGAGATAACATTTTAATATACTCGAAAGACGAACAAACTCATAAATTACATTTAAATAAAATACTAGTATTAGACGAAGCAGGACTTAAAATAAATTCAAACAAATGTGCATTTTTTCAACAAGAAGTAACTTACCCAGGATACAAATTAAATCAAAACGAAGTTGAAATGGAACCAGAAAGAATAAAGACAATACGAGAATACACTAGACCACATAATTTAAAAACACTTAGAGGATTTTTAGGGATACTGAACTATTTTAAAAGATTAATACCAGACTTGACAAATAAAGAATTACCACTGATACAACTACTGAAGAAGAACGTAAAATGGAAATGGGGACAAGAATAAGAACAGGCATTTACGGAATTAAAAGATAATTTTAGTACAAACCTGGAAATATATCACCCAGACTGATACTACGAGTGTATGCGTCAATGACAAGATTTGCAGTGGTTTTCATACAGTACCAAGGGGAAAAAGAAGTGCCAATATCATTTATGTCACGTATTACGAAGAAATATGAAAACAATTGCAGTGTTACGGAGTTAGAGCTAGCTTGTCTTATTTTTTTCTTTACAAACGATCGTAGAAGACCAACAACAACTAACTGACAAGGAAAAAAAGGGGACTATACAAAGACAAGGAATTATAATTAAAGTGATTAATGGGACAGAATTGTATTTGATTACTAAAGGACTGACACAAACTCTGATAAGCTGCATACATACAAAATACAGAGACATGGATGATATTCAGAGAGACATACTACAGTAACAAGGACTTGAAAATACCGAAAGACTTGATCAATAAATGTACCTTATGCCAGTTAGCAAAACACAAGAATAGAGTCAACAGAAATGAACCGAAAAGCATTATATCAAATAAACCATTGCACATTGTATCAATAAACTTTGAGGCTAATTTAATAACAACAGAAAATAAAAACAAACATATTTTTGCTATAACAGATCACTTTTCAAAATATGTAACTCTGTATTCTACCAGAAAAACAAACTTCAAAATAGTTAAAAACTTATTGGTACAATTTATCAATCAAAAAGGCAAACCAGAAATAATAATATTGGACAATGCTACCTATTTTAATAATGATAGAATGAAAAACTTTGCTGCAAGTACAGGCATACGACTTAATTTCACTAGTATTCAACATTCTGCCAAACTCAACCGAACGGTATGTCAAGGAAATTCTAAAATATTTTAGATTAATATTTCATGACAATCATAAAAAATGGGATGAACGACTACCTTCAGTAGAAAAATATTTGAATGATGTACCTAGCACTATTATAATAGAGGAATGTCCAACAAATACTGACATGGAAAATGCCTGAAATAGAGTGGATTGTGAATGAAAAGGAAATGAGTGAAGTCATTGAAAAAGTAAATAATAAAATACAGAAGAATGTAAGGAGATATATAAGTAGAGAGAAAAAAAAGTGAATTTTGTAAAAGGAGATCTAGTCATAATAAAAGCCTTAAGAGTTCCAAACAATAAAAAAAAATTGTGATAAGTTACAATTGCCATTTGAGGGACCTTATAAAATAGAAAATGAGCAACCAGTGAATAGTTATCTACTTGTAAACCCTCAGTATAAAAGTGTAAGGGGTATCTTTAATATAAAACGTTTATACAAGTTTGAAAATTAAAAATAAAGAATAAGTTGAGTAAATTAAAAAGTATATCGTAAATAAAAATAGAAAGAAAGAAAACTAACTACCTTAGTAGAATCCGGAAATGATACAGCTTTTCTTAGCTTAGGAATTCAGCTGAATAACTACCTGAAATCAAGAAAGGAATGATATATAAAATAAACTTGTAAATATGTAAATAGGAAACTTAAAATTTTAAGTTAAAAATTCACATGCTAAAATGTTAAATTTTAATTTTGGGGAATTTGTTATGAAAAAGTGAGTGATGGAAGTAGAAGATAGGAATTTCAAAATAAATACATTATTAATGAAAGAAAATATTATTTCATCAAAGAGCCCAGGCCAATACTTTCTTCTTAATAGAAATGACCTTAATTTATCTAATAAATATCACAGTTTCAATTAAAAACAGTTATAAACCTTTCGAATTAAAATTTAGTGACAAATTATAAGAGTACGAGGTAGTCTACGCAACGTACTGAAATCGTTCAGAAACACTATTATTTCTTAAAAGAAAACAAATTTCAATAAACGAGAACATGAATTAAGTTATTATCAATACAAAACAAATCTGAAAAATCAATAAAGAGTAAGAAAAATAGTAATTTCCAACAAAAAGTAGAATCCAAGGACAGTGAGAAAATACACCAACTATAAGAAACTTGTCAGACAAACAGTCACAAGTAGAGTTCTGTAATGTTTGAAAAAAGGAAAGAATGAACGGGGTAATAAACAGTCAAAATGTAGTCGTGAGAGAAACTAAAGGAAATTAAAGAAATAACAAAAAAAAATGTGAATATTCTAAGATATTCAAAAACAGCGAAAATAAAAATGTCTGATATAAAAATATTTGTAAATAGTTTAATTTAGAATAAGAAAATAATTATTTCCGTGAGTGACAACAAAAAAGTGATCCAAAGTGCATGCTAGAATGAAACGAAATGAAATGAAACGAAAACAAAAGAAGAGGGAGATAAACAAGATCGAAATAAAGCGGAAGTTTTTTGAAAAGCAAAGAAGAAAAAGGCATACAAATTCACTATAAAACATAATTTTGAAAACCGACTATTGTTATCCAGAAGAGAGAAAAATGGGCAGTCAATAAATATCAAATTCACTTACCTGAAGCAAAGCAGTCTCGAAATTTACAAACCAAGAATAATAATAGGAAGGAGCTGGAACGATCATCACGAAAAGGTATTTAAAACATAAATATACCAGACAAAACTCTACGAAAGACATATCCTGTGCACTATTTCAAATTTAAACCAAGACCGAACTTTTAATCTCACTTTTCACAACAAAACTCTAACCGCGAACAGTGTACTGAAACTTCCTCTATTCACGATCATTTCCTATAGTTTAATTAGTCATTATTATTATTAGTTATTTATTGTTGAAATTTCAAAGGCTTGAACAGTGGCTATAAGCACGGTGGCGACACAGAAGCTAAAGAATGTACAAATATATAAGAATTTGTTGATTGTTTGAACCATACTAGAGTTTAAGTTATTTAATGCAGAAGCAGGGTAGGCTAAGAACTGCAAATTTTATGAATTATAATCAGAATGCTCACAATTCTAGATAATTGAGTTATTTGAATAAAAGTTAATGATATTTGAGTTGAATGACACATTTATTTCTGGGGTAAATCTCACATGACTCGTTTTGAAAACATCTTTAACAATATATTGGAAAGAATCATAATCTATGACCACGTAAATCACCATACAGCAATTCTGAATAGAATCTGACCATAAACACAAAAGTCGACCACCATCTTGGAACCGACATATTCAATTTATGAATTTCAACAGACAACTCATGATCTCAGACTTCGGAAGTCCTACAATCCAATTCAGAATCGAATTGGACCATAATCACAAAATTCGTCCGCCATATTGGAGCCGACATTTTTCCTCTAACAAAAATTTTGTAATGCATTGTCACCGAAATTATGAACACCTGCCAAATTTGAAGTTAAGTGGACTAACAGGGCAAGTTGGCAAGTTGAATAAAAGCTTAAAAAAACACACGATTTAAAAAAAAAACGCAACTTTAGAAAGATGTTCGGAGGAATTTCTTCGCATGTGCCCTTTATTCTTCAGTAAAAATGTTGTTATATTATATATTTTGACAATCCAGACCCTGTTATTGACTGTTGATTGTTATTTATTTCTCTTCAAAATGTTCTCTGTGATACTCTTTGGAATATTCTCCGCAACCCAAACAACACAGTGTCTTCGTTTCATTTTCTCGGTCTTGCTACTTCTACCTATGTTATCAAAATGACATTCCTATCTCTCCAATGAACGAAATTTACTGAGGCGCTTCCTATCCAAAAATTTCCAAACTAAGAAATAAGTAAGAATGATAAAGTAGGAACTATTTCCCGCTTTATGTTTGAATTTGGCTATTCGCTCATTTCGTATTTGGAGTCCCGAAAGAAATTGTCGGGAAATTCGCTTTGAATGGAAATTTGCACAATTTTTATGGATCTTCAAGATGAAATAAAATAGAATCAAGTATTGGCTCATTTTCTTCAACTGTCGATCAAGAAAATCTTAATTTTCGAAGTGAACTCAATCTCAATATATTCAATAGGTACTCCAATCTTTTCTGAGTTTGCCTACCAAATTCGAGTTCTTCAAGTGCAACCGTTTCTCTAGGTTACTCCAAATGAAAATAGACGACATTAAACGCCCCCCTTGAAGCTGAGCTCATAAGCCTTTATGTTTATGGCTAGGCGCTATAAGACTCTGTACTTAAAGCTGAGCTCTATAAGCCTTTAAATTTAAAGCTGGGCTCATGAGTCTCTATACTTATGGCTGGGCGCTATTAGTCTTTGTACTTAAAGCTGGGCTCAAAGTCTTTATACTTATGGCTGGGCGCTATAAGTCTTTATACCTAGAGCTAGGCTCATAAGTTTTTATACTTATGGCTGGGAACTATAACTATTATGATTAGAGCTGATCTTAACTATGCTCTATGTACGGACAAATAGCTCAATATCTTCCACACAATAAACCCCTTGGTAAGCAGCATTTTTCTTAGATCTGGTTGTATGAATATCTTCCTTCACTCCCTAGCAATTGTTTGGGAGGACCTCAATTATTCGGAATGGCCCCTTGAACTGTTCTACTAGCTTCTTACTTACTAGAAGTTATACTGGATATTCTAGTCAGAACCAAAGATCCGACCAAAATCTGCGCAGATGGTCTTCTTGCTGAGTCGAATGTCAGTAACGTCAGTAACGTCCATAGAATTGTCACACTCATCATTCACGTACAGGTCAGCCTGATTTCTAATGTTTATGCTCAACATAAGCTCAGCAGGGGAGGCCCCTTGTTGCATGCTTCAATTTCCAAGTCCCAGCTATCGGTTGATGTGTTGGCTTCCGTGGTTGCCAAAGCATCCAGGAGAGATCTATTGGCCCGTTCCACTTGGCCATTTTCTCGGGGCATCCCCACTGCTGTTATGTCGAGACGAATGCCACGGTCTAGACAGAATGTCTGAAATTCATTGAAAGTGAATGCACTTCCAGCATCAGCAATTTTTTTTTTCAGATTTCCAAATATTGAAAAAATAATTACTGTATATTTCTTTTGTCGCATTGATTGTTGTAGGTACAGCTCTGGAGAATATTCATTTTCTAACAAAGTACGCAAAGTCATCCGAAAAAAATTGTGCAAACTTTCATTCAAAACGATTTTCCCGACAATGTCTTTCGGGACTCCAAATACGAAATGGGCGGCCAATAGCCAAATTCAAACATATAGCGGAAATAGTTCCAACCATCATTCTTATTTATTTCTTAGTTTGGCAGTTTTCGGATAGAAAGCGCCACAGTATATTTCATTCATTGGAGATAGGAATGTGATTTTGATAACAAAGGTAGAAGTAGCAAGACCGAGAAACGAAGAGACTGTGTTGTTTGGTTTGCGGACAATATTCCAAAGAATATCGCAGAGAAAATTTTGAAGAGGAATAAATAACAATCAACAGTCAATAACAGGGTCCGGATTTTTAAAATATAAAATTATATATATATATACAGTGTCACATATAAAGTTCGCGACATATGGAAGTTTTTTTTATTACTTATACACTAGAACCAAAGTCTTTTGAATAGTTTTGAAACTGTAGGTCAATGTTTAGTTTACAGAAAAGTATGATATTTCGGGTTAGTTTGTAACTGAATTATTGGTCAGAAAAATAATCAAACTGGATAAAAATCTATTAAAAAAAGATATACGAGTGTAATAAGAATAAAGAGAAATACGTTTTTTCGATTACTGACATATTAACGTCCATACATTGAAAAACCGAATCAGTTTAACAATGAAATGAAAAAACTAGATGAACTTTGCAACAACAAATACGAATTTCTGGAGGTGTATTCATTTCTTTTTCTGGTAACAGGCCAATGCGGGTATTTTCTGG
This sequence comes from Chrysolina haemoptera, assembly GCA_958298965.1. Taxonomy (NCBI): domain Eukaryota; kingdom Metazoa; phylum Arthropoda; class Insecta; order Coleoptera; family Chrysomelidae; genus Chrysolina; species Chrysolina haemoptera. Next base: position 18,100,554 of record OY282597.1, on the reverse strand, counting down.
GCAAGATATGACATTGAAGTCTCGTATTCATCAAAATTATGAAATTTGAATCATGTTTCGTTCGAATCGATAGAGCGAAAGATTCGAAAAATTAAAAAAATTGGAAAAAAGTTGAAGTGACAGTAGAGAGTCCAAATTTCGAGCAAAGGTATAAAATTGGAAACTGGGCAACTTTTCTCTTTGGCATTTTTCGAAATTTCCAAAAAAAACTGATTTTTTGAGGATTTTCGAAAAAAATGTCAAATTTGACAGGTTTAGAGTAGCACATGACAAAAGGAAAGAGGCTGTTTTTTACTAATTTTCCAAGCACAAACTAACTGCCAAGTCAAATTTTCATTATATCTATTAATAAAAAAAACTTCCATACGTCGCGAACTTTATGTGTGACACTGTATATATACAAAGCTCGGAAACTATTTGGGATAGCAGCAAAACGCAAGTGTACTCTTATAACATTATATTTCCAATATTTCGACAATGAATATTGTCATCATCAGGGAGCTACAAAATTTTTTAATGATTAATATAAATGAAAAAGTGAAAAGCCAAAAACAGTACTTACAATGTCATTGAGATTGGTCGTTTTTAGATGTTGTGAGAAATGAACAAGACAACATTACAAGCATGTAACACATGGAGCAACAATAAAAGTTAATATTAATATGTTTAAAAGAAAACTACACCGGTTTACCGAAAAAGCAGGTAGTAGCAACGGCGTTGAAAAGAAAATGGTGGATTAAATTTGAATTAATTTTGAAAGGAATGTCAATTGTCACTGTCATACAAAACAGAAAGAGACAATTGGCTTTGGCTGCTAGGGTTATTATACAGTTCCAATTGCTACCAAAGAGGGATTTCATGAGAGAACATTCGTATGGGAAACCATTCCTATGGGAATGGAATTTATTTATGAAAATTATATTTGTAATTTTGAAAGTTTATATATAGAAAACATTTTAATTAATTATGTGTTTATGTTAATATTATTATTATTAAGTTATTTCAAATGAGCTGTTTCTCAGAGCACTGGGGTCTTTATCCAATAAAAGCAAGTAAGAATAGATCTCACTCAGATGATTGAGGTCTGTTCTTTTATTTAAACAATTGATAGATTGAAAAATGTAAGTCATTTCCAAGAATACTCTTTTCGAAGCATTTCTTTCTTTTGTTAAAATTTTAGTGGAATTATAGTCCATAACATGACCTTCATTGTGGACATGCTCACTGAGGGCACACCTCTCAGGGTGCAGTCTACTGTCACTTTTATGGGACGTTATACGGTCTTTCAGTAACCTGGCTGTTTGACCCATGTATTCAGAATCACAATTAGAGCAAGGTATGCAATAAACTAATTTAGATTGGGAGAGTAATGGAGTTTTATCTTTAACTATTGAATGTAATGAATTTATTGTTAAAACAGTTTTTTGTGCAATTTTTACATTGCCAATTTTGTTGAAAATTCGTGATAACTTTGGTGTGATTTCAGTAATGTACGGTAATGTAGTGAATAAAATGTTGTTAGGAGTTTGAATATTATTATTTTCAAGAGTTATATTATTATTTTCAAGAGTTAAATTGTTATTATCAATATTTAAATTATTTGAATTATTAGGAACCATTTCTCTTATGGGGATGTCATTTGGTGACGTACTAAACAAAATCTTGTTGAGTAAGGATGACGGGTATGAATTCTGTGAAAACAGATTGTGGAGAATTTTTAGGTTTTTTTGGTGAAAAGAAGGATCAGAGATACGAATGACACGTTGCTTCATTTGCTTGATCAAGTTTACTTTTATTGATTGTCTATGGTAAGACCAATAATTCATATACCTACCAGCACTGATAGGCTTTCTGTACCAGTCAACTAATAATGTATTATTACAGGTACGTATGAGTCTAGTGTCTAGAAAAGGAACACTACAATACGCATCTTCTTTTTCGATGGTGAACTGGATATATGGATCATAGCTGTTGAAGACTTCTACAATTTCAGTAATCTCTGTACTAGGAAGGGCTAGGATTATGTCATCAACATATTTTTTCAAGAAAAAAACATTGTAAGGAAGGACATTCAAGACAATGTCTAACAGGTCATCCATGACATAATTTGCTAAAATGGGACTTATTTTTGCGCCCATAGGAGTGCCAAAAGTTTGTTTATAAATTTGGTTATTGAAAGAAAAATAAGTGTTATTGAATAGAAAAGTTAGTAAGTTAATGAAATCATCTTCAGTAATACTGCAAAAATTACTGATACGGTTCCAGTTTTTTTGAATTGCTCTTATGCAAGAATCTAAATAAACGTTACTGAATAATGAAACCACATCCAAACTTGCAATCACATAATTTTCAGGAAGTTGAATATTATTAAATTTTGAAGAAACATCAAAGGAGTCTTTGATGAAATATTGATTGTCATAATCATAGGCTCTCGTCAGAATATCTGTCAAGAAAGACGCCAGCAATTCTGAAGGATTATTTATTGAAGCAATGATTGGTCTAACTGATAAGGTAGGTTTGTGAATTTTGGGCAAGGCATAAAATTTTGATATAACACTAGTGTATGAAGTTAATTTCTTTTTTGTAGGTTCGTCAATTTTATTGGAGGTGTATAGATTTTTAATTAAGGAATTGCATTTATTTTGAACTGTTAAAGTTGGGTCTCTATTAATAAGTTCATATGAATTACTATTATTTATTAATTCAGTAGATAAATTTATGTATTGGTCCTTTTTCAGAATTACTGTGACATTTCCCTTGTCAGACCTTGAAACAATGAGATTAGGATTATTTTTTAAGAATTTTTTTGTTTTAATGTATAAATTTTGAAAAATAGAGGAAGAATGCTTGGAAGAATGAACATAGTTGGTAATGACATTAGTAGAGCGAGCAATAATAGAGTTTTTTACCAAAGGATCAGAAATATTTGAAGTTAAGTTATCAACATCAGCTAGTAAATGTTTTATTTGAAAATTTTTTCCTATTTTTGGTTCAATACTGAACTTCGGTCCTAAAGACAGGAACTTCAGTATATCCTCAGGAATTGAAATGTCAGATAAATATATATTTCTCTGAACATCTTTCTGAAGTTGCGTTTTTTTATCTAAAAATCGTACGCTTTTTAAAGCTTTTATTCAACTTGCCAACTTGCCCTGTTAGTCCACATTTAGTTGTCTGGTTTACTTGATATTTGGCAAGTGTTCATAGTTCCGGTGACAATGCATTACGAAATTTTTGTTAAAGAAAAAATGGCCGTTCCAATATAGCAGACCAAATTTGTGATAATGTTCCAATTCGATTCTGAATTGGTTTGTAGGGGCTTTCGGGTCGGAGATCATGAATTGTCTGTTGAAATTCATCAATTCAATATGGCGGTTTCAAGATGGCGGTCGAGTTTTGTGATTATAGTCAGATTCTTTTCAAAATTGTCAAAATTCCTAATATATAGATGGCAGGCGATTTTATGAAAAGTGGTATGTGACGGTTTTCGGCGTAGGATGTGATTACATTCGAAAAACCAAAATAACAACTCTTATATTTACATTTTGATTCAGAATTAAAAAAATTTAAATAAAATCAGGTAGATTTTTTTTCAAAGACAAACTTTATTTCGTGTGCACTGAAAACTTAAAAATAATTTCTTCTATTTATTGTATGTTCGGGTGAAATCTTGCGAGTTTTGACCCACTTCTAGTTGTCCGATTAACATTGAATTTTGCAGGTGTTCATAATTCTGCTGACAATGTATTACCAATTTTTTGTTTTGAACTGTGACAATTCGTTTTTGTTATTTGAGAATTTTGAAAGTTTTCAACGAGCGTAGTAAACCTGAAAGTATATTTTTTTGGATATGTACGTAAATATTGTAGATTAATATTGACGAAAATCACACGTGATATATAAAAATAAATCAATGATTTCTGATATATGATATAGGACGAGAGAAAATATAATTTATTTCTTTCTGTTCTCGATTCTACAGCAGTTATTACGCACCTTTGAGAACGTTGTCTGATCAACATCGAGCTCATGAAGGGGACGACAGCTGGTTAACGGAAAAAACAAAACAATGATCGGTAGTACCCTTTCATGGGAAAACCACGTAAGGTCCATTGCCAAGAGTTCCTCTCAAAACCTTGTGTTTTTGTCTCGTGCCAAGAAGTATTTCACTTCTTGTCAACTGCTTATTATTTATGAGGCACAAATTGGACATGTTCTGGAATACTGTTCCCACATATGGAGTGCAGCACTCAACCACACATTGAAACTTTTCAGATTCTGTCCAAAAGAGAGCAATTTGTCTCGTCGGTGATACTTCGCTCACAAGATCGCTCACTTCTCTGGAACATCGCAGAAAGGTTGGCGATTCGTCTCTGATTTATAGATATTTTCATGGATGATGCTCTTCCGAAATATCATCAATCGTTCCACCGTTAGCGATCCCATAGAGACATTTGAGACATGCAGAACATCTCTTTTCCACAGCTCGTTCTTTCAACGAAGGGCAAAGCTTTGGAACTCGCTGCTTAGGGAGTTGTTCTCCGAGGCATACAGCCTCTAGAAATTCAAGAAAAACACCAATGTCTACCTACTTTCTCTCGGCTCTCACGATGTTATCTGAACAATACAGGATTTTCTTTCTCGTGTGAACCAGACTTTAAAAAAAATTCTAGTCGTTCAAAATTGATTTCATAAAAATCGGTTCATTCCAAATGTCCAATAACTGAAAACACTAAAAACACTAAAAACACTTTCATCTATGGATTCAAAAGCAATAAATGCCTAGTTGACAATGAGATGTTTTCAAATTCAAAACGTTAAACTGAAGAATATCGAAATACAAAATCCAATAACAATTCCTCCGTCACTGGCGCTGGATGGAATAATATATTCTGCGATAAACAAGGTCAGCGTGCACCTGCGTCTCCAGAGAATGTTTCGTGGTAGAAATTAGTTTTGTTGTCATTTGTTTGCTTGGCGACTATGATGAATATTCAAAAAAATGTATGGTCGCTCCTCTATCGGAGTAATTTTCCAAGCTTCCAAGATTAATTATAACGGCTTTTAGCGCCCAGCCATAGGTGTAAAGGCTTATGGTGCTGTCGTTCTCCTACGAACGGTAACCCTCGAAAGTCGAAACCTATGCGAGTTAAAGATTAACGAGGTCTTACCTTTTAACGTGCGATTCCTAGCACGAAGAATATATTTCGAAACGAGGTCGTCCATAAGTCTCCATTCAAACCATAACTTCGCATCGCGTTGCTTTATTTATTGATGACCCACGCGCTCTACCGTTCGAGCTGTCCTTTCAGATATCGAGAGCTGAAATAATGTATAACAGTTTGTTTGCATTTGAAAATATATTAAAAGCTATTGTTGTAAATTATTGGATGTATTAGTGTTCATAGCCCGTTCTCCTAACACACCTAAGGAGCATTAGTTCGCGTGCTGCATAATCATAATCTTATTTCTTCGACCCTTCACCCTGTAAAAAGCTTGATCAACTTTGGATCGAATTGCATCATGGGCTTGAAAGCTTTCATCATCCTTAACCAATGAAATGGTTTGTTTTGAACTCATCATAAGTTTCATTTGAATTTTCTGAACGGTTCAGTGGACTCTTCAATTTTCAGGGGTAATATAATAAGTGGTATGATTATTACCAATAATTTTTTAGAATATTAATGAATTGCAATCCCAAATCTTGCGGACTCGTTGTATTTTCTTGCATTGGGATTGCCATGAATTGATATTCCAAAAAATTATAGGTATTTAATCATACCACGAAATATATTTAGGACGACAATATATCGATTTGAAATAAAGAAAAATCGTGTCACCTGGTAATTGATGCTTTACTTCTAGCCGTATTCAACGGAATACTCTTTTCCATGGCCTCATCTATGATACCAATGGACATTTGTCACCGACGATCGCTCATATTGATAAATAAAGATAATTAGTCAAAACACATAAATTTGTCATTTATAATTTAAATCATTATTTTCACTTGACAGATAGTAAAACAAAAATTAAGCAGGTTTATCACCGTGAAAATACAACGACAAGCTATATTTTCACTGTAGTTCCGATTCTATTGGCTGAATTTTAGAATTTGAAATCCACTGATTGGTTGTTAAGCAAGGAAATATATTGTCAGGGGTAATATAATAAGTGGTATGATTATTACCGATAATTTTTTGGAATATTGATGAATTGCAATCCCAAAGCTGAAAATACAACGAGTCCGCAAGACGAGTTGTATTTTCTTGCATTGGGATTGCCAATGAATTGATATTCCAAAAAATTTTAGGTTTTTAATCATACCACGAATTATATTTAGGACGACAATATATCGATTTGAAATAAAGAAAAATCGTGTCACCTGGTAATTGATGCTTTACTTCTAGCCGTATTCAACGGAATACTCTTTTCCACGGCCTCATCTATGATAGCAACGGACATTTGTACCCAACGATCGCTCATATTGATAAATAAAGATAACTAGTCAAAACACATAAATTTGACGTTTATAATTTAAATCATTATTTTCACTTAACAGATAGTAAAACAAAAACTAAGCAGGTTTATCACCGTGAAAATACAGCGACAAGCTATATTTTCACTGTAGTTCCGATTCTATTGGCTGAATTTCAAAATTTGAAATGCACTGATTGGCTGTTAAGCAAGGAAATATATTGTCAGTAATACACATAATATTTATTTATTTTCTCTGCGATCTTATCAGTCATCCTGGTGAATGGAATATACGAATTACTATTTGATATTGCTGGGGAGCAAGATATTTTTAAATCTGAAGAACACGTTTGTTTTTGATGAAAAACAATGTTTTGTAATGAAAAGTAACTTGGTACCGAATAATAAGTGGTAGAAGGAGCAAACATATTACGACCACCTATTTGATGACACAAGTTTGAAAATAATTAAACATAGACTTTTCGATTCATTCGAGAGTCTGGATATTGCAAAGTATAGAATAGTGAAAACGTTGGTGACGAAATCGAAACAATCTGGAGGGCAATGAACGATTGCAATATTATATTGCGAGACAGAATAAAATAAGCTAGTAATAGAACATCACAACGTTTGGAAAAGCTGCACAAAATCAATTTGATTCGTAAGAGATCCAAGAAAGGGTTGCTGGACTGAACATTTTTGTGAAACTACCGACTTTTGACGGAGAAACACCATACTACCCATATCGCAGGCAGTTCGAAGCGGTGGCATTGATTACCGAATGAAATTATGCAGAAAATGCTGTTCATAGTGGCCCTGAGAGGACCTGCTTTAGAAATGTTATAGATAATTCCGGAATACAAGAAGCGCAAGTATGAGGACCTAGTTGCTGCTATGGAATTAAAATATGGCGACCACCACCGAGAGCAGTTAGTTAAAGAATCAGCTGAAGGTCTGCAAAAGTTTATAGTGGATGTACAGAAGCTGATCCAGCCTAGCTACTCAGATATTCCGTATGCATTCAAAGATCAGAGTAGACAATTCATTGACGGACCGATAGATGTCAAAATACAAAGAACTCTAGGACTGGAAAACTTCAAGGAATCCAATGGAGCGATAGTCCGTTCCTTGGAACTGGAAGCAGCCTTCATCATTTCAAGTCCCATAGTGAGAAGGGTATCTATTGAAGAACCAATTCAGGAGGATATACAAAGCGACAGTTTGATGCATATGTTGAGCAGAATTCAAGAGAAACTAGAATCCAAGGTTAACCAGTCCTCCAGACACAACCAATCCAGAAGACTGTTCCAGATATGGCAGAAGCTGACATTCCATGAGAGATTGCAGGGTGAGGCTGCCACAACTTTCGTTAACATCTGCGAATATATCTCCACATCATCATTCGTCTAGGAGAACAGAAACAGAACAGGAAAATCTAAATCAGCACCATTGACGAGCGCCCAGGATAATTCAGCGGTAATGTAGACATATCTAGAAGAAAAATCCCATAAGCACCATCAACGAACTGAATGCCATGAAGTAGTCTACAATCTCAGATGAAAGGGCTATCAAGTGAAGGCGAATGGACTACGGCACAAAGAAACCGACCCAATAAGTAGAGACTTTCCACATTAGAACAAAACAAACAAAACCAGTAGACCCTCCTGTGGAGAAATTTGGTATAGTAACTCCACCTCCAAGTCAATGTGGGCACAGTCTAATGGGTTCAGTGTCGAGATGGCTCCACATCAGCCTTCTACAGATGTGAATTGTGGAGCAGCCAAAGCTCCCTAGATGGAATACAATGTTGGTGCTGCATTTGAGCGGATTGTCACTGATGCAGGATAGCTGGACCATTTTTTTGTGACGCAGGATGGCAACATCCTTGTTGCCATTTACCAATGGGTGGAAGCCTTTGCCACCCCAGATAAGAATCATCCACACTAGCAAGATCATTGGTAGAAAACATTTTCTTAAAATTTGAAGTACCCACGGAGCTACTTTCCGACCATGAGAAAAATTTTAAGTCGAAGTTTTTCAAAAAAGTCTGTGAGCTGATGGGCATCAACAAAACCCCAACGACTGCGCTTCACCTCCAGTCGGATTGTATGGTTCAGAGATTCAATCGAACTAAGGAACAATATCTTTTCAAAGTTGTGGAAAAAACATTAAACCGATTGGGGCAGACACCTTTCACTTTTCCTGATGGCATACAAAGCAGCTCTCCATGATTCAACTAAACTTACCATGCTAGCAAAATCTTCAGAAGTGGACTTCGATTGCCCTTTCCAACGAAACGGATGTGCAGGACTATGCCGATAAACTAAGGGGAAGCATGTTGAATATTCACGAAATAGCCCGGAAGAGATTAACAGTGGCAAGCGACAGGATGAAAGCACGTTGAGGCCGATTCAGATACATTGGTGCCCACTCAGGGTTTTTAACCCCTTATGATGAATTTCTCCAGTATTAACAAAATTAATACTTCCGAACCAAAGAAAATATGACCTTCCGATAGAAACGCAAGTAAAAGGAACGTATGTGAAGTGTCTTGCAGTTTACAGACACAAGGGTAAAAAATATATGCTTGCAAATTGTACATGCTTTAAAAACACTACATGGGTATCCATGTATCTATTCAAATTGCAAGACAGTTCACATACGTTCCTTTTACTGGCGTTTCTATCAAAAAATCCATTTTCTTTGGTTGAGAAGTATTAATTTTATTGATACTGAAGGAATTTATTATGCGGAGTCAAAAACCCAAGTATCTAAATCGGCCTTTATGGTTTGGAAGCTAATTCGGGAGGATTTAAAGGAGGTGACCGAGTTTGGCTGTATAATTCTCGTAGAAAAAAGGGTGTGTCTTCCAAACTATCGTCATCCTGGGAAGAATCATACCAGATGAAGAAAAGGATCAACGACGTGGTGTGAAAACAATGCAGGCCTAGAACTAAGATGAAAGTTGTACATATATTAAGGACAGACTGAAGCCCTATTGTGGTAATGCAATAGTTTTTGATCGGGACGATCAAAATTAAAGAATGAACAGTTTTACGAAATACCCTATGTTATGTTAATATTTGAATAGTATAATCGATTTATTGGATTTATTGTTATTTTAGAACTGTACATAAACTCGCCATAACTGTCCAGTATTTGTCGGCTACCACGAACTCCAATATCGTAACGATATCTATTTGGCGGCTCTATATGAAGGACCTAGTTAAGCCTTCGTAGATTTCGTTGGCGTTGTATGAATAGCAACCGTAACTAATACCTGAACATAATTGTTATTGAAATACAGCTAGAGCGTTTACCTTGAGATGTAATCTGTTGGCCAGTATACATGTTCAAGTTATACCTCAGTATTTGCCTCGATACATATTCATAGATATAAAGTTACTTTTCAACTCAAGAATGTAAATTTGACTATTTTATAAGAACAAATGAAGGTTATACTCTGCGTCTGAAATTTAGGCATTTATTCCAGTAAGAACGTGAAAAACCGCCTTTGAATTTGAAGACGAGCAACAACAGTGATTTTTCAGAATAGACGTCCTTATTTATTTCAATATTCAAATAACACTCTTGACAACAGACGGGGATTTGAATGATTGCAGAGTATTAAACATTTGAACAGTAAGGCTTTCGTTATACACGGACTAGTTTTACTGGTTGATAATAGGTAGTTAATTTTAATATAGTTGCTCAGATAATGTGATGGCATTTTTTTGTATCGAAATTCATCAACGACTATTATCTTTGCGAATTTCTACATTATAATGAATTAACATCTGGTTATGGTCATTATACTGGTGATTACTTAGTGAAATATTTTGTTTTCGTTGATTCTATTCACTTGATAAGATTCTACGAAAGTTTAAAAAACCCAGGTATTGCTGTCCACTGAAATTGACATTGTTAGTGAGCAACATTTTTTGAATGATATGCTCACCGTATATCAAAATCAGGTTTTTGACTTTCATTTACAAAATACTAACGAATATCTCGTCTCAATATTTCGTCCTCATTTCGTGATCTCCACATCCATTTTAGAATCTCTACCTGACACCGGGATTCGTTTAGTTTCATAGACATGCATAAAAGGAGGGTGGTTGAGTAAACTTTGGGAAATAATTATAGAATAGTGGGGAAGGGATACTGTTCACTTTGTGTGCTATAACATGTAATAGATGATGACGCCGTGGTTGGTGGGGTACAAGTCATTGAACGTCGTAAGGAGTTGTATTAATGGATGAGTTTCGACGTTGAGCCTAATCGAATATTTTATTATATGTTACTAGAGATATGACATCATGTTGGTTTTTCGAAAAATGATTTTTGCTGTACATCGCAAATTTGGTACTATCATCATAGTCACTATGAAATTTCAGAATATTCCGTGTGGGTGAAGTTGAATTGAGTTCTCATTCATGAATGGAGTAGAAGAATAGGTATCATTACAAACCAAAGAAAGACATTTTCATAACGAGATATACTGGTAGAAAATAATCACTTTCGTGGTTATTGTCATTGCAGTGATTTTTTTAGTATTTTTGGATAGCAAACGGATAGTTTTAGGTTCACAGTTTCCATTATAAGGCATCCAATGAGTATTCATATTGGAAGTGTAGTCCAAAATCATGATAGCACATTTTTTCAGCCAATGCCCCACTTCCAACCAAGCGTTGTTCAAAATGACTTCACGGAAATGCCATGGCCATTGAATTAAAACAAAAACTCAAGTTTTGTATCAATACAACCTTCAAGACAAAAGTATTTTGATGTGTTATGTTTGAATAAATATTTAATAAAAATAACACAATAATGGAATATCACTGATAAACAGGAAACATGACTACTGATGGTCGAAATTAGTTATTCATATGTACCGACTCGCCCATTTTTCTCAGTTAACATTAGAACTATAGAAAAAATGTTAGGGTTAAAGCTAAAGGGTATTTTACTCTGCATCTGCTTGTGGATTCAAATATATTTTTCATGTGCCATTGGTGGAGGAGTGACGTCATCGGTATGTTTTTTAAACTGAACCATATGGCATGTTCAGTATCGTTAGAAAGTTTTTTTTTCTAGTTTCAGCAGTACTAATAATATTTCAAATCTCTGTTAAAAAAAATTGTTGAAATTTGTTATTACGAATCTCCCAGGTTAGATACTTGAAATTATCTCAAATATACTAAGAGGAATTTCGTAATGAAACAATTGTTAATGTAGCATTGAAAACTGTTTTTTTTTTATTGAAAGCTTACGTATGCCATTGTCTGATTCAAATTGGCGTATCGCTTGAATATCCGTCTGGCTACATTCCCCAACTGAGTAAGTTTTAAAACAAATCAATCAATAGGTAAGTGAATAACAAAGGTGGACAAAATTAACGAAGCAGACTGTATTTTTGAGAGAGTTGAATATAATTAGTATTACTGAAACGAGAAAAGAACAAGCTTTCTAACGATACTAAACTTGGCATATGGCTCCATTTGAAAAAATTGTCGGTGACGTCACTCCTCCACCAATGGCACATGAAAAAAATATTTGAATCCACAAGCAGATGCAGAGTAAAATACCATTCAACTTTTACCCAAACATTTTTTCTATAGTTCTAATGTTAACTGAGAAAAATGGGCGAGTCCAAGAACAAGCTTTCTAACGATACTAAACTTGGCATATGGCTCCATTTGAAAAAATTGCCGGTGACGTCACTCCTCCACCAATGGCACATGAAAAAAATATTTGAATCCACAAGCAGATGCAGAGTAAAATACCATTCAACTTTTACCCGAACATTTTTTCTATAGTTCTAATGTTAACTGAGAAAAATGGGCGAGTCCATACATATGACTAACTCTGTATACTCGTCTGTATAGAATATATAGACGTTTGGGAAATCGTATTATTTTCGATTGATACATACTTGTCATGAATAGGTACTAACTTTGAGTAGGTACTGGAGGTGACATATAAGCGAGCTCCATTGATTATCAAGCAGATCAAAATCTGGTGATTTTGATGGGCGATTTTGTAAGTCAGCACACCAACTAACTCAGTAAACGGAGTGCCACAGAAACCTGAGCAAGAAAGAAAATAACATGGTGTCCTAATTCTTCAGCGGGATACACAAGGTAACACCAAAATCATTGACCAGAGCGCCATTCCCTTGCTGTTTAATTTAGACGTTTGAAATTTGGAGCGAAGATATAATTCCTTAGAACCCAATATTGTCCATGAAAGAACGATTGAACATCGCTTCCGGTTTAAGTGAAAATAGATTTAGGTTATATGAATGGTTATTTATTGAAAATACAGCTACCACAGTATAGTGGACGCTCTTATGTTGAAAAAATGACAGCGTGGGCTTGAGAGGATAAAAGCAAACGACTCATTTCAATAGTTAGTACTTATTATTTATGACGTCAAAACACTTCTTGGCCACCACAGATCGCATCGTTCACCCCCTACAGCCCCTCAAAGCGGGTTCGTTCAAACGCTGAAATATTTGTATTTTGAAAATAAATAACTATGAACATATCCTTTTATACTGAATGTCAATATTCAGCAATATAGTCAGAAAATACCGATAATCTAAGTGCAGCCCCTTCAAATATTATCAAATGAATTCAAATTAAACAGTCCTAGAAAAAATATGCATCAGTTCGGATATATATGACGTTTCCGAAATTGGAGCAATAAATAAAATTGGAAGTAGAAGATGACAAAACAAAACGAAATGAAAGAATACCTTCTGGTCGAAAAAAAATTATTTTGGGAAAACACCCTGTATTTCCTATTCTTCGAGCTTTATTTTTCTGTAGCCATATTAGACTACAAGCCTAGGCCAATTTTGGAGGGGTCATTTGACCCAGCATGAATTATATTCAGAATTATAGTGTCATACGAAACAACTCCTTTGCGCGCTGTGCCGTCAGTTGAGAGCGGTGCAGATGAGTACGCAGGTCAACGAAACTTTCCATCCATATGAGGGATTTTTCGACCAATGATTCTTGTACGGCATTTCTCAAGATGATAAGATCACGGAAAAATAATCAAGTGGGACCTTATTTGTTATGACTTCAAGTGATTCATTACTGTACGGCATTTGTATCTTCGAATTTTTATAGCAACATAGATTTATTTTTTAGCAACCCACTTAACCCCCTAACCCTAATTAGTATAGTTTGGGTCATTTGACACAACACCAAACTCAATGATTTCAATACTATATTATGAAAATATGTAATTTTTTGTTATGCCGTACATTTTTCGTGGAACATGTGACTGCCCTAGAACATTTATTTCCCTCTGGAAAGGGTCATTTGTTTTTTTACGGCATGAATATAATTTATTAGTTAGTATAGCAATAATCAAGAAAAACTCTATGCCGTACAAAAAGAATAGTGCTATACGACTGGAATTGGTATATAGTGAGTTTCAAAAATTTGCACCATATGGGAAACTTTTTTATTATGCACTTGTCAGAAAATTGTATACTTAATAAAAGTTGGTGCTTTGCGAAAAACTCGTATTTGAGTTATCAAAATTCTGAATTTCTAAACGGTGTACAGGGGAGAACAAAAAATAGGAATTTTGATCAAGAGTAATCTACCCTTTTTTTGATATTATCGAAGAAGTTTATTTCGAAAAGTTATTTAGAATAGGAAACAATATCAAGATTTGGAATCACAGCCACCTACACAACAAAAACATGTTTCCTAATTTTTTATAGTTCTAGTCTCATAAAGAGTACTAGTATCTCATATGCACCTTAGGCCCCTCTCTCACATTCCTACAACGATATTTCAATGCGAAATTTGATACAATTCATCATTTGTATTAGAATATCGAAGTTTTTTGAAAACCAGTGTAATAACTATCAGTGTGATTTTATGAAAGGAAACTATTGAATAAATCAATATATTATTGGTAAATGATTGAATTATATATTTCTGCAAGTTTTTACGATCATTTTATTCATAAAAAAATTAAAATATACAATTTACGCTCTATATCTATTATTATAATTCCATTAATATTATGGAATCCTTGAATCACCATTGGTCATTGATAAGTTTACCGAATTTCAGGTTATTCAAGCGATTGGGAGTGGGTGAAAATTGAATTTAGAAATTCTCATTTTTTTTTTTTATCCGATAGTATTATCCCAGTCGGGCCTCATATCCGGAGCCCCGATATATCCGGAGGGGGCGCGCTGGTGTCATGTACCCATATCGTGGGGTGAGTGATTACTAGGTCCGCGATTCATGTGCCCTGAGCAGACGGAGTAAACCAAGGCTAAGATTTCTGCCGCATTACGGCACACCGGTATCTCGTCTATACCGAATGAGTGTTGTAGATGATAGTACTCGTAACACTCGTAGCGCCGCGTTATGTCTGTGGATATAGGCTGACATATATATATATATATATATTTATATATATATATATATATATATATATATACATATATATATATATATATATATACATATATATATATATATATATATATATATATATATATTATATATATATATATATATTTATATATATATAATATTTAGGATATGCAGCAGGCCAATAAGAGTACTCTAATGCACTTGTTCCAAGCTTTCAATAACTTTTTATTATCATCTTCAGGGAAGAGTGCTGTGAGGTTATGTGAGGACTGCTCCAGTCCAGTTCAAAATAATCGACGGCGCGGTTGTTTGCCTCTTCAAGGACAACACGTGCTTTTTATATTTTTAACAATTTTTAAATCCATTTTAATATGTATCATCAGTAATGTGTTTGTATCTAAGTGAACTGTTGTTGTTTAAATGAAGTTTTACTCCCAGTTCTGTCCATATATCATGATTATTTCTAACATATACGCCACATAACCTCACAGCACTCTTCCCTGAAGATGATAATAAAAAGTTATTGAAAGCTTGGAACAAGTGCATTAGAGTACTCTTATTGGCCTGCTGCATATCCCAAATATTAAAAACTCATTTCCTAACTAGTCAGCAAACAAGACTACCCTTTATATATATATATATATATATATATATATATATATATATATATATATATTATAAATATATTAAATAACACTATTGTGAAGTGCAAACATCAAACTTGAAATCACCTAATTTTTGTATGTAGGATATGTATAAGCGATTATTTTCAACATATAGTGAAGAAATTGCCGGGATTATGGGTGAGTTTAAAACTGAGGCAGGAGTAAAACCCAGTTTTTTCATTGACATGTATAAGTGAGACTTGTCTCAGTCGCCTTAAATCGTTGCATATGGTCCAAAGAGGGTACTGATTCCTGCTTCAGTATAATTATTTCATATCAACTGACATATCCATGACTTTCGGATCCTTCGTAAATATCGTAGAATGGTTATGTGAAGTGGCACAAAACACATTTCAGGTACTCGGATACTCACATGTTATATTTGCATGAGGAAGTAGAAGTCTTCAGGAACGATATACACTTTTTCTTCTCCTTCTACTACAATTTATAGCAAAGTTATGACCAATCTAATTCTCGGCCCTGTCTGAACTTGCAGTGGCGGTTTAGCGCGAGCATGAAATGTGACGTCGGCGTTAAACCACGTTTTCTGAAAATCATTCTTGTGGAGAATTGAATTATCTCTCAACCTATCGAATTTATTTATTTATATTTTCTGAAATAACAGCAAAAAAAATTATATTTTTTTAGATGAAAATTTTTTTAGGTTCCAGCCCCGATTTTTTGGTAAACAATTTTTTTTTTTTTCTAATAATACATGATGTCAAGATGTCCTGTGCCGAGTTTCAGGGTGCTATAATTCATTCTTCGCACTTTTTGCTCGAGTTTGACTGTTTGTGAGTTTCAGAGAAGTTTAACTGAAGAGAAAATCTTGGATGAATTGGTTGACATTACTGTGGGTATCAGCTTTCACACCTAAGTTTTCATAATGACAACATTGGCACTATAACTTACCAAAACATTTTTATGTATTTGCCTCATACATGTGGTAACCAAAGAGGTGTAATTTTTTTACACGGCCTTCTGTGGAATTCTTTTTGTATTTCAAAATGTGAGTTTCTTCTCTGATATTTTTGGAAATTTCGAAACGTTTTTGTCCACGGACGCATATAGTTTTCATCTAAAAATGAAATCAACTTGATACTATACTCACTCTCACATTTTCTGAGAAATGCACTGCCTAAATAAATATAATTTTGAAGTTTCACTAACGTATGGAATCAGTAAATTTGGTTATTCTTAGTTGAGAACCCTGGGTAAGTTGGTAATTGGTATTGTCGCATGACAGTATGGCGACGGTGAATATGGCACTGATCTATAATAAAACTGGATGAGCACTGCCCATTTCGTCCCATGAAAATAATACGCCGAATTGAACCCTCCCAAATTGAAAGTGCGCATGTGCATTGCTCCAAAGTGTCAATGTCATTACGTCAGGACGCCATTGTTATCAGTGTCACCTCGTCGTCGTGTGTTCTAGTTCCACTTGTTTGTGTGTTTATAAACAATGTTGCCAGTTATATTTGTGAAAATTGCTAAGTTGAAGTCGAAGACGTTTTATTAGTTTTTTTCTGATTCTTGGGCGAAACGTGCTAGTTTCATTGATATGAACTAAAAATACTGTGGATTCCATTAAAAACTCCCAATGAAGTATGTTGTGCCGATTGCCCCAATTACGCTGATAGTTCCAAAGAAGGCGTTACATTTCATAGGTATCCACTGTTTCTCTACTTTTGTTGTGTTTTTTCAATATGTGGACTCTTTTGGTGGATTTATAGATTCAACTAAACCAAGAATTAAATCAAGAACTGAGAATGTTGAATACAAAATAACGCATATGAAGATTTATACATTTTCGCCTGTCATTTAAATTAAGAATTTATAATTACGAAGTTGGTTTACTTTCAACTTAGCAACTAAGACAACCAAGAATAGGGGATTTTTGTCAATAAAAAGAGCAGAACGTGACCTTTTAGAATGCCATGAAATTTCATTGTTGAATTGGCGGGTTTGGTACGCAATAGCTCAGATTTGGTGAAATGTCGGGTTAAATTTTTAGCGTTATTTTTATTATTTTCTGTATTTCATTTTTGGATTCGTTTGACGTCGCCTGTAAATTCTATTCGAAATATTTCGTTTTATTCGGAATTCCTGTGAGATGCATCCAAATCTAAAAATAACGAGTATAATTTGCAAGTCCACGTTTGGATTTATTTTTTCAAATTACCTCACAAAATTTATGATAAAATTGTCACTTAACTTAACCTTCAGGAGACGCCTCTGTTTGACATACGATGAATGCGCATGTGTGGTGCTCCAAAATGTCATATAATAGTTGGCGTAATTTTCTTGAATAGGAGTGCTCATCCAGTTTTATTATAGATCAGTGGAATATGGTCAATTATATGGAGTAGTGTTCAATACCATTTTCAAATTTGGCCGTGAGTTGAGCGCCATAGAGATGCCTTCTCCATCCTTGTTATTAAGTCAACATGACTTTGTTTGTTCACAAGCGAGGGCCTTACACATGTTAAGTCCGTATTCATTCGGGTAGTTTCGTGTATGCCCGCTCATTTCATTCGAATCAAGTTGTCATTCTTCGTTTGTATTATTTTTGCGATTTTTGCATGAACTAGTCTTAAATGAGAACAAACTGCCCATAACATTTCACCGCCCGTCACCCACCACCCTAGCCCTCAAATTGTATAGAAAAGGATAGTACATGTTCACTTCAAGGTATTTGTGTACGTATAGGCAGGGCATTTCTATGTATTTTATTACTCTGAGGGTCTGACTAAATAAGAAACGGTTAGGTCTGGATAAAACAAAGAAATAAATTGGTTTATTGATAGGCGGTCACCATATACAGGGCACTGAATGTTTCTGAATCTTGAGTAACTATCCTAAAAATAGTATAATCCAAATTATGCAAAACAATTTTCTTATAGTATTACTACTGGGGAATACTTAAAGGAAAGGGCTTACTTAAGACCAGGCTGCACTTCCAAATAAAAAACCGTAATTCCAATTAATGTTTGACAAGGACATACCTGCGACATCTATCCGACAAAAGCCAAAACCAGCGGATTCTGGACAAGGGTCCTATAAGCATTGTTCTCTCGATAAACCATGCGCTATAAATCGCCCGGTAGAGCGACTGCTTGGCAGTTTGTGTTGTAGAAACAGATCAACAGTCAACAACACAGTTAGTTGCAAAAATGTCAGACAACCATCAAAATGAAAAGCTGAAACCTTACAAAAACACAATCCAAAAGGAACGTTTCTGCAAAATCAGCGGAACATGAAAGGTTTCGTT
This sequence comes from Chrysolina haemoptera, assembly GCA_958298965.1. NCBI lineage: Eukaryota > Metazoa > Arthropoda > Insecta > Coleoptera > Chrysomelidae > Chrysolina > Chrysolina haemoptera. The sequence goes on along the minus strand of OY282597.1, from coordinate 18,081,724 downwards.
TCAATCCTATGACTTGTCGAGATATTGGGAGTTGAAGTTGAAACTGGACAACTTTATTTGATAATTTTTTACGCAATTACATTAATCTGTGACGGTTTCATTTTGTCACTTTGAAATTTATTGTGTATCGATGGAACAAACTAGACTAACTTCCTTACAATCTGCGGTATCACGTGTTGCCTACCTACTAATGCATTTGAACTTTGGGATAATTTAAATAAGTCCCTGTTTTGTAAAGTAAGTGAAGATTTATGAATATGTTTATTGCACACTTTATTATATATATATATATATATATATATTCAAAAGATATTGTTCGATAGATAATTCGAAGTTTGGCAATTCGAGTCTTTTTGGCATTCTCAATACCCAGAGGTTATATCAAATTGAAACATTCCACCGATATATTTTCTAGCAGAAAAAGAACTTGCAAACTTTATCAAGCGCATATTTGTTGTAAATATCCCAAATTTGATTATAACGTACAACTCGCCCATTAATTTTCAGAGCATTCATGCAATCAATATGTTATACGACATGACATACATCCCATCACTCAAGTAATATTCTTGAAATAATTCCTCACAACCTGCCCAACATCCAATGTTTTGTTTTGGTTTTGCACATCTAGTGACTTGTCGTCTTTCAGTGATTTTTATTGATTTATTGGTCGAATATCGATAGCCTCGTCAAATAGACCGGCCATAGGCGTAACAAAAAGATTTTTCGTTTTGACCGCATTGTTTTTGCCGTTTTGGTCGTGTCCATTGGGACTATTATTCGAAAATGATCAAAACAACGATCCGAACCTGTTGGATCTGGTTCAGGACCCCCAAGTCAAGAAAACTTCATCATGACCCCTTTTTCCATCCCGTTGGTCTTGATAATGTTACCAAGAAATTTGTAATTGAAGACCTAAGTGGATAAAGGTCATATGTCCATTTTGGGAAAAATCATTCAATCCGGTTATTTGGGCTTTGATTATACTAATCTAACTGTAGAAAATTCCAAAATAATAAAGGTAAAGATTTGAAGAAGGTAGAAAGTGCTAAAAGTAATAAGTCACCTAACAATATGGTTTCTTCAGTGGATAAAGGCATTATGTCCGAGAGTTGTGACATAAAACCTTTATCCACTAAAAATCGTTCGGTTTTAGAAGGCGTTGGTGTTAATTGCGACTAGTATGCGCTCTGTTTATTGAAATTTCTAAGTTTATTGCGTTTGAAAGTAAAAATACAATGGAGGGACGAGGAGGAAGAATTTATAGATTATATCTTGAGATGGAAAAAGAAAATTCTGCAAAGAAAGGTAGGATAATATAAAATAAACAGATTCGGGCTTATTACATACACGTTTTGTCTGTAGATGAAGTCTGTTCTACTTTGCCGAAGTTAACAACTAGAAAAGTTGGTTCCGATGAGCAGCATTTCCAGGATTTGCACCAACCATCGACATCCAGACAGTTTCTAGGTAAGACTATGTTTGAGGGCTCTATTTTTTTATTCGAATAAGGGTTTTTTTCTTATATGGGGTGTGGTATTCAGTCTAGGTTCTTATTTCAAATTAATAGATTGATGTTTTGAAGTCCGAAAAAAAAATTCAAAGTGGTTCAAATGAAATATATAAGTCTTTGAGGGGACAACTATCCCAAAGTTAAATATTTCAGAAGCCCTGTTTCAGGAATGTAATGCCCACTGTACTCTTATTTGTTTTCTAGGGCTTGAATGAAAGTAAGGTGGTTTTCAAAGGTATTTGCATATTTATAAGATTTAGCCAGAAAACTTATTTTTCAATGAAAAGTAATTACCTACTGTCATTTTGAATTAACATGTTATATAGATATCTATCTATATTTTATTCCTACAGAAACCACCACGTCAGAAAGCGAAGCAGATGAAAATGTATCGTCTGGTGATGAATTCGTGCCCTCACCTACAGCTGATTCTGATGAATTATATGAATATGATGAAATGACAGACAAAGTATTCTGTGGAAAAAGACAAAATGTGAAGAAAGACATTTTTTGTGAAAAGAATACAGAAAATCATGTTTTAGATAATATGAGTGAACAGACTAAAGATGAAGATATAGAAAACCAAACACTCACTCAGACAGGAAAAGTGATACCACAAAAGAAAATTAGAGAAGATCCAATGTTGTGCGAATGCAAATTACAGTGTGGATCCAAATTCAGCTTAGAAGCTCGAAAAGGGATACTTGATAGGTTCTATAAATTAGATAATAGCGCAAAAACTTGTATTTTATTCAAAAGCATTGACCTAAATCCAGTTTCTCGACATCGAATTCGTGCGGAAGGTAAAAAGCAAAGTTTGAGGAAGTATTCTTTCAAATATTCGGTAACACTCGAAAAGGAAAAAGTAACGGTATGCAAAGATGCATTTTGTGCTCTCTACTAGATTGGAGCAAAAAAAGTAAGAAATATACAAAGCCAATTAAAAAGTGGGCAGGCAGTCCCATCTCCTTGTCATCAGGGTAAACATACGAATAGGCCTCACAAAATATGTGAGGAAGTAATAGGCTTCATTGCCGATCACATTTCAATGTTTCCTTCCGAACAGTCTCACTACTCACGCAATAAAAATGAGAATAAAAAGTATCTATCACCATTACTTAATGTGGCGAAAATGTATGAACTGTACCTAGGCAAATGTAAAGAACAAGGACTTGATGAAAAATATTCAGTAAAGCTATCAATGTATCGTCACGTTTTTGAAACTAAATTCAACCTGTCATTCGGGCATCCGAAAAGTGATATCTGCAGTGTATGCGATTCTGGAGAAGGTACTACTGAACATAAAATAAACTCTACAGTTGCCTTTGAATGTCAGAAAGCAGATATGCAGAAACCACTATTAGACAATAACACCTGATATGTTACTATGGATCTACAGCAAACAATGCCATTGCCCAAGCTCTCAACATCAAAAGCATTCTATCTACGTCAAATGTGGCTCTACAATTTTGGCGTACATTGTATAACTTCTATAGGAACGAAGTCTTACTTTTTTACTTGGACCGAGGACGTAGCTAACCGAGGTAGCTTTGAAATTGCAAATTGCCTGTTCCGTTTTTGCAAGCTTTTGAATGAAGAACATCCTTACATCAATCGTTTGATTATATGGTCTAATTCGTGCGCCGGACAGAACAAAAATCATTTAATCATTTGCCTATATCAGTACCTGATTTTGGACAGCTTTTTTGAAGTGATAGAACATAAATTCCCGGAAGTTGGACACAGCTATTTGGATTCTGATAGGGACTTTGGAAGAATAGAAAAAGTCCTTAGGAAACATCATAATATTTTTATTCCAGATCAATATTGCGATATTATCAAGTCAGCAAGTTCCAAAAATAGTATTTGTGTGAATATGGAAAATTTCTTTTATGACTTGGAAGAACTTGCAGCATAAACTTGGTTTATTTAAAAAAAAAAGGACAGTTCGAATACCAAGGTGTATTTCCGTGACAATGTAAAATGGATTAGGGTGGACGAATTTGGGTGTTATCGCTACAAGACGTGCTTTGATGACTACACACCATTTCAGCTGGTCGATTTGAAGAAAAGAAGGACGGAACATGTAGACAGAACACTGTATAGGCCAACTAGACTCACAACAAAAACAGGTGGTTTGACTTTGGAAAAATTAGAAAATTTAAAAGCCCAAATAAAATATGTCGATGAAGATTACAAATGGTTTTATGAGAATGTTCTTCAGGAAAATATTAAGCATCCAAAAAAGAGGAGGAAGACATGCTAATGTTATAATGTCATTACTATTGATTAATTCTACCTTTTGTACAACTCTTACATACAAACAAATAAATTCTTTTTGTACAACTGACATTAAAAATGACGTTTTTAATTCATTGACACATGAACTAAAAACTGACGTTTTCACAAAATCACTTTTAACACTAGTGTTAAAAGTACTTTTAACACTAGTGTTAAAAGTAAAATGACAGATGAGATGATGGATACTCAGTAATATAGATCTCTCTAATAGAAACACTTCAATCAGATATTATAATCAGAACACCTACTCAAGAGGAATCGTTTATAAAAGTTCACACATGTATTTGGTCGTTTGCGCAATTGATAATACTAATTCCTTTTGAAGTTACAAACGAAGTAGTATTTAGTCCAACTGTAGAATGTCCTTCATCACTGACAAATAATGACATTCATAAATAAAGTGCGTTGGGGTTTATTATATTTGAAGTATCTGTCAGTCAGCCTTGTAATCCAAAGATCGTGTGTTCGAATCCTTATGGATCTTATTTTTTTTTTTGTTTTTTTCTTACTAGCAGTAACTGTTGAACAAAAAATTTTGTATGATACATTTGTTAAAAGTGATTTTATTTTGCTCGTGGGGTTGCTCCACTCGCTAACGCTCGTTTCGCAATATTCCCCACTCACAAAATAAAATGGCACTTTTAACACTTGTATCATAAATAACTATTTTCTGTACATGATTCCTTTTTTCACGCAGATTTAGCGTTCTTTATAAATAATGATTGGTGGATAAAGGCTATTTTCGAAATTTCAGTTTGGGTACTTCAAAGTATCGATTATAGTCCCACTGAAACAATTTGACTCAGCAAACTCTTCAATTAGGCAGAAAAGTTCTGAGCGAAAACACTAAAATGCATTTCTGCTTAGTAGGGATTGATGAATTTAAATAGTTGGTAAGGAGTCGATACTTCTCCCCTTCCACTTGCGTGTCATAGATTCGATTCGAAGGTTCTGGAAAGAGAAAAGGGAGGACTCGTTTTCTGGCAGCCGATTAACGTGGTTGAAATTTTGGTGAAAATTCACATGTTTGGAAGTTTTTCCCCCGATGTCCGGGATTTAGTAATTTTCATCTAAAACTAAGACTTCTTTACCGGTTTCTGTGGAAACAATTATTCAGAAGTCTTAAGCCTTTACGAGGGATGAGTGTCTTCGGCCACCTTCCACGCCGGTTGAACCGCCATTTTCTTCTTTCCAACCGGGGACCATCTTCACTCAGGACCCTCGACAACGAGTTGATTTTCCAGCCTTTCCAGTTGTGCAAGTAAAGCTTATTAGGCTCACGTAAGCAATGCACCGTCCAGATTGAATTGTCTCGACGAGGAGTTTACCCCTGAGGAGTGACGTTCCACCACGAATTTCACTTGGTTACCTTTTACCAAATCCAACAGCAATCAGCCTCCAGGGCGAACCAGATAAGTTGTGTTGTGCCCTTACCTTGTCTATCAATTTATCTTGAGAAGCTTCAGCTCTTGCTATTACTATAAACTTTATTTATCGTGCCTTACGGTTCTGAACTTTTCATTTCTGATACCTACCCCTTTTGGGATTACATAACTGGCATACTACATGTTTAATTCTTTTTATTTTTGTTGTTAGTATTCAATATTTGTCATTTAAGTATATTTCCACCCCCATAGATTAGGTCCCCTTTTGGGATTATATATTTTGCTTATTGCTTGTTAATTCGTTGTCTTTAAATATTAATCACTTAAGAAGGTATTTTTCTCCCATTTGTGAACGGGTTGTAGACGTCTATAACGCTGGCCAACTATCAAAATACCGTAATCATTACTTTTTATAAATATCCATTTTTTTTAAGGCCTGTGATACGTTAATTAATTATTAATCCTATATACATATTCCCGCTTGTATTCATTATAGTAAAAATGTTTATCGCCTGATCTCATTTCGAAAAATAAAAAAAATAAATATTTTTCTACAATTATCAACCACTTTCTTTTCTTGCTTCACTTCTTTCCTGGGAGTTAGCCTGGCCCCCCATCTTTGTTTTGTGCCAAACCTCAGTTTTCCTAGAAAACGACCCTGAGAGCGTGGCATAAAAACTGGCGCCCACCGACAAAAAAAAAACTATTTTCTGGTATTTAATTTTTCTGTTGCTGAAGCTTCTCTATTTTTCAGTTGAACCATTTGTTTTTTTTTTTTTTCAATTTATTTTCTTTTATTGCGTATCTCAAATTTCACCTTGCCCATTGAAAAAGTGCATGAATACTCTGGTATTTCATCAATCTTTTTACGTTGATTGTTACCCACTGATATTAAAAAAATAATAATAAAAAAAATAATAAGGATTAGTGAATAGGATAAAAGCAAATATTCCCCATTACAGAGCGCATTGATAAAGTTTGCACGTACTTTTGGTAATATTTTGAAGGTCTTGGTATTGATAATAATCATAGTGTTTGATTATTTTTTTCTCAAAATAGTATACAGGAGGGTTTCCATCACTATTATTTTGGCTTCGTTCTATGAATTCATAGAACATAACAAGGTTTTGTTAATGTTTTAATGATATTCTTTAATATTTCTGAAACCATATATAGAGGGTGGGTCATTTGTTTCGTGAATGGATAGTTTTTGAAAATATATCTAATTCACCGAAGGATTCATTCTCTGATTGCAACACCTACGTAACAAGGCATACCGTTGTTAGAAGCTCATTGACATTTGAGTTTTGATTCGCGAGGTAATTCGATATCCAATTTTTTTAATTTTCGGTATTTTTTGACAGGTCTGCACTTGCTACGCGGTGAAAATATATTATTGTAAGATTGTACAGGGTGGTTATAAAATTATCTTACTTTCAAGTCCATATTGCTCGAAATTTGGGTATTATTGGGTACAGGGTATCCTGAAATACTAACCGTGATCAATACATTCCATACACAGGAAAAATGAAAGTTACTTTATTGTGAATTATGGTGTGAATTTTTTCTTGTATATAGGGTGATTTAATTTTTTTTGAAGTGGGTATTACTACCAATATTTTTTTACAGGGGTTTTGAACTCATTCCTGATTTTGGTTACAGGTAAAAATAAATAAATATATGCAGGTTTTTATTATTCAGCAAATTATTCCTATTTGATTTTTAAATTACTGTGAAAAATTATATTTTCTTCAAATACAGCATTACTTTTGGGTTTAGCGTGATACAGGGTGTGTCCCAAGGAGGTGACTCTATCACAATTTCATCTTACTAGTAGTAGATAATAATTTTTGAGTATTGTCTTGAAACATTTTTACAGGGTGTGTTCGTCAAAAATTGCGTTGTTTGCACCTGACACAAGTTTTGAAAAGTTTAGACATACAGTGTGGGTCCATATTAGCAATTTTGGTCTTGAAACTTTACTTTTGATTTTTTTTTTATTTACATTTACTTCGGAAGTATACCGGCTGCATCAGAAATTGAAAGTACAGTGATGTTGTAAAATAATAATAAGAGTATTCACGTCAGTAGATATTTGTTAAAAATATAACTAGCATTCTATATCGACTCTTGAGTGTTGATCAAAAATTAAATTTCAATATTTTCTTGGATTAGTGATATTTTATTTATACAACGGGTGTGAACTATCTGGCATAGAGTTCGGTGTTGATATTAAGTATTAAGTATACCGGGTGTATCGGAAATAATACATTCGTGTTGTTTATAAGTGTTTTTCGGTACTAGGAGTGAGTTACCGTAGTGTTTGGTGTGACTCCGATTTTCAGTTCAGTTCAGTTCAGTTCAGTTTCAGTTCTGCTGTTTTTTTTTCTTCCTTATTTTGAAGAAAACACACCTGAGGAAGTTTTGAGAATTTTTATTGGTTTTTTGATAAAATGGAAGTTAGCCGATTGAGGAGCGATGAATTGACTTGGGAACTCAATGCAAGAGGATGTGAAGTGGGAAATACAGTAGCACAAAAATGCGCTAAATTGAGAAAAGTTTTGTATAAACCATTTTCCAGTTTAATGCAGAAAATCGAGACAACGAATTCCGGCGTATAACTAGTCGGTTATCCCACGTTCGAGGACGCTTGGAGATAATTGCCAAAGCTTACAAGCAAACACGATCGAAAAAGGAAAGCCTGATGTTTCTACGAGAGGGTGTATATGAAGCATTACAGGATGCCAACCATCTTGCAAAACTACAGTTCCCTGTGCTGGTGATGCTTCATCAGATTCGATACCAGACCAACCAGTGCCCGAACTCTCGAATTCCAGAAGCTTGTTGCCGCCCAATGAAAACATACCCGTAAACAACCTGATAGATTCGGAAGAAGTAAGGCCCAATGAACTTTATGGAGGCGGAGCTCAAGAAAATTGACCAGGAAGAAACCGTAATGACTTTATAGAGAGTCACAGGAGTAACTGCGATGAGCTGGCTAGACACCTCCATCAAGTATCTTTTCAAAAACCTTCACCTTCCCACGATGGTCACCGACGAGTATCTTTTACATCTCCAAGAAATGTTACTGCTACAGGACCCATTATGGAAATGGTTCATTCGGGAGGTTTCGATATACACAATAGTACAGGTCTTGTCGCTAATTTCACCAAACAACGAATCCACAAACGTATAACCTAGGCGTACCGCTATATAAGTGGAATGTTTACTTCGATGGGCGTGGTAGTGTCATCACATTTCTTGAAGAAGTAGAACACCTAGCAGAATCAAGAGGGTTCTCTAAGAATCAGTTGTTTCATTCGGTTTGTGAGATTTTGAGAGGAGATGCCCGAGATTGGTACCTACCAAGGAAATGTTATTTCGTGGACTGGGAAGACTTGAAAGTACAACTCAGAGAAGCATTTATGCCACCCAACTATGAAGAGAGCTTACTGAAAGACATCAAGAGACGTACTCAAGGTTCGGACGAGAAGTTGATTCTGTACGTAACTCGAATGTAGAATCTCTTTCATAAACTGATTGTGAAGCAACCCTCGCCACTGGAACAGGTAGCAATCATCAAGCGGAATCTTCTGCTGCACCTGCAAACAGCCTTGATGTTTCAATCTACCACCACAATTGAAGAGCTCCTTAGTAAGGGCAAAGAAGCGGAATTAATTTATTGGCAGTCAAAACAATTTTGTCCACCCCCTTCTCAGTCACGATTGATTCAGGAACCTCACCTAACGTATCGAAGACCACCAACATACCGCCATCCAGTCAATAGTGTCACTGTCTGTGACCACGTCAGGATGAGAAATGCACCAGGTGGTAATGTTGAAGCTGTAGATTCGAGAGATTCGCGACAGCCACAACTAGCTCAAGGAACTGCTGGAACTGTAATCAGCCAGGACATCGAAGATAACGCTGTCCTCAACCTTTGAAGTTACTTTGTTTCCGGTGTAATCAGGTCGGATTCACGGTGAGAAATTGCCCGTTATGTTCAAAAAACGAATTGTCGGGGAATTAGGAGGCCAGCCTATTACCCCTACTTCAGTTTCGATGGCCACAAATATAGATTCATCTTATCTTGAAAAGCAAGCCTTTGTTAGCTTCATAATTTATCATGCCGAAGGTGATCGACGGCCCTATCTTGAAATCTCTATATTAGGACATCAGATGCTTGGTTATTAGATTCCCGGAGTACTGTTACACTTGTAGGAATGAAAGGGTTCGAGACATTGAAACATCTTGGTTTGACCCTCGATATCTCCAGAAAAATTAAATGCACAGTAGCCAATGGTCTGGCTTCCTTCAGTATCGGAGTGATAAAAACTCCAGTCTGTCTGATGGGGAAAGTGTGTGTCATAGATATTCACGTTGTTCCTGAACTTTCCATCACCCTTATTCTTGGCACCGATTTCTGGATGAATATGGGTATAGTACCGAATCTGAGGAAAAATGTTTAGCATTTCGGAGGAGAAGATTTTGTCGAGGTATGTGGAATTATCGATGAAACGAATTTGGAAGAGGAACAACGGGAAAAACTTATGAACTTGGTCGAGGGGAAGTTCGAGAAAATGGGCACGATGTTGGGATTCACTACTATTGCAACGCATGAAATAATATTAGAGGAAAAGACAAGACCTATCAAACAGAGGTATTATCCAGTTTCTCCATTCAAGCAACAAAAGATCGATGAGGAAATCAAGAAAATGCTAGAACTTGGAGTTATCGAACCTTCTAAAAGTGCATGGTCCTCGCCAATTTTGTTAGTACCAAAAGAAGACAAAACATATAGATTCTGCGTCGATTATTGTGCTCTCAATAAAGTTACCAAGAAGGATGCATATCCTCTACCTTATGTATCGGCAATTCTCGACAGATTACGAGGAGCAAAATTCATGAGTTCTGTGGATATCAAGAGTGCATATTGGCAAGTTGGAGTTAAAGAGGAGTGTCAGGAATATACTGCGTTCACCGTTCCCAACAGAGGTCTTTACCATTTTAAACGAATGCCTTTTAGATTGACCAACGCCCCAGCAACGTGGCAACGTCTCATCGAGAAGGTTCTGGGAGTTGACTTGGAACCCGATGTTTTAGTCTATCTAGACGATATTATCATTATCTCTTCGGATTTTGACCAACATCTTGATATACTTGGAAAAGTATTCGACCGTCTTATAGATGCCGGACTAACATTGGGAAGAGAGAAGTGCAAATTTTGTAGACCATCGCTAAAGTATTTGGGATACGTGGTTGATGCCAAGGGACTACATGTGGATGTAGAGAAGGTGGAGGCGATCATGAAACTGCAACGTCCCACAAATACGACTGAAATTCGTCGGTTCATCGGTATGACTGGGTGGTACAGAATTTTTTTCCGAATTTCTCCTCTATAATAGCTCCTCTCACCAAACTGATTCATAAAAATCAACGTTTTGTCTGGAATGATGAGTGTGAAAAGGCTTTTGATCAATTGAAAAACGCCCTCATATCGGCACCGATACTCACCTGTCCAGACTTCACCAAACCGTTCCTTTTACAGACAGATGCATCTGCCTTTGGACTAGGTGCCGTGTTGACTCAACAGTTCGAGGAGGGAGAAAAAGTGATTTGTTTTTTGTCCAGATCTCTTTCCAAGCCAGACGTGTTTATACAACCACTGAGAGGGAGTGCCTAAGTGTGATTTGGGCGGTGGAGAAGCTTCGTCACTACCTAGAAGGTACACACTTCACGATTATAACTGACCATGCGTCACTTTTATGGTTAGACCGCCTAAAAGATCCTACAGGAAGATTGGCCCGATGGGCCTTACGATTGCAGCTCTATGATTACACCATTATACACCGAAAAGGTAAAGACCATCTTGTGTCCGATTTTCTATCTAGAAGTGTCCCAGTTCAAGTAGAGTCCGTAGAAATCACTCACAATATTCCCCATGAGTTCTGTGATATAGTCGACCCATGGTATTGTCGGATGTTGGAGAGCATTGTCAGTCGGCCAGAAAAATTTTGGCAATGGCGAGTAGACGAGGACATTATCTATAAATATGTGAAGTTTGCTGTACCAGAGTTGTCACAAGAAGCCGAATATTGGAAGATGGTTGTTCCGAAGGACAAGAGGAAAGATATTATTCAACGGCATCATGATGATCCCCGATCCGGTCACGTTGGTACCTACAAGACCTACGCTACGTCAGAGCTTGTCGAACCTGTGCTCAACATAAACCAGAACAGAAAGCGGCTGCCGGACTAATGGGATCTAGACCGCAGATAAATAAACCCTGGTCAAGAATATTCGTACCTTTTGTCTGTGTGTGTCTATTTCAGCAAATACGTCATACTATGCCCATTACGTACTGCCACTGCAAAAGCGTCGTTTTGTCGAGGAACAAATATTTTGCGTTTATGGTGTACCACAATTTCTTATATGTGATAATGGGAAGCAAATGCGCGGAAAGGAATTTCAGGAGCTCTGCAGGAGGTACAACACAAAAATATCCCATACGGCCAATTATCGCCAATGCAGATCCTGTAGAACGATATAATAAAATAGTTAAGACCATGATATCTTGTTACCTGAAGGACAATCATCGAAAGTGGGACGAGCATATTGCAGCAATAGCATGTGCTATCAGAACGTCTAGAAGCGAGACAACTGGATATACTCCATTCCTAATAAACTTTGCTAGGGAATATGTTGGAGATGGTACCGAGAACCTCTACCGAGCTGAGGGTTCAACCAACTCCACTACTGAAAGTGAGATGACGAGGAGAACCAATGTATTCCGGAAGTTATTGGAGGCCGTCAAGACCAAGCTGACTTCAGCACAGGAACGAAATCGTAAAGTTTATAATCTGAGATGGCGACCAGTACATTATAACGTTGGAGATCGAGTCTGGAAGAAGAACAAAATATTATCCGACGCAAGTAAACATATCAATGCAAAACTCTGTCCAGAATTCGTTTGACCCTTTGCGGTCAGCAGGAAAGTTGGTTTAGTGACTTCTAAATGAGAAAGGAAAATCAGTCGGGTTATGGCATGTGCAAGACCTCAAACCCGCCTGGGAACCACCAGAATGTACACTAGGATGTACACAGAAGTGAATTTTAGAAAATTTACTTCATCCAGAGAAAGGGTGGGGAGTGACGGTTACATTTTGTCACTTTGGAATTTATTGAAAATATCGTGCCTCGATGGAACCAACTAGACTAACTTTCTTACAATCTGCGGTATCACGTGTTGCCTACCTACTAATGCATTTGAACTTTGAGATAATTCAAATAAGTACCTGTTTTGTTAAGTAAGTGAAGATTTGTGAATATGTTTATTGCACACTATATTATATATATTCAAAAGATATTGTTCGATAGATAATTCGAAGTTTGGCAATTCGAGTCTTTTTGGCATTCTCAATACCCAGAGGTTATATCAAATTGAAACATTCCACCGATATATTTTCTAGCAGAAAAAGAACTTGCAAACTTTATCAAGCGCATATTTTATGTAAATATCCCAAATTTGAACATAACGTACAACTCACCTATCAATTTTCCGAGCATACATGCAATTAATATGTTATACGACATGACATACATCCCATCACTCAAGTAATATTCTTGAAATAATTCCACACAACCTGCCCAACATCCAATGTTTTGTTTTGGTTTTGCACATCTAGTGACTTGTCGTCTTTCAGTGATTTTTATTGATTTATTGGTCGAATATCGATAGCCTCGTCAAATAGACCGGCCATAGGCGTAACAAAAAGATTTTTCGTTTTGACCGCATTGTTTTTGCCGTTTTGGTCTTGTCCATTGGGACTATTATTCGAAAATTAGTCGACAACGATCAAAACAACGATCCGAACCTGTTGGATCTTGTTCAGGACCCTCAAGTCAAGAAAACTTCATCATGACCCCTTTTTCCAGCCCGTTGGTCTTGATAATGTTACCACGAAATTTGTAATTATTTCTGCTTAGAAGGGATTGATGAATTTAAATAGTTGGTAAGGAGTCGATACTTCTCCCCTTTCACTTGCGTGTCATAGATTCGATTCGAAGGTTCTGGAAAGAGAAAAGGGGGGACTCGTTTTCTGGCAGCCGATTGACGTGGTTGGAAGTTTTTCCCCCGATGTCAGAGATTTAGTAATTTTCATCTAAAACTAAGACTTCTTTACCGGTTTCTGTGGAAACAATTATTCAGAAGTCTCAAGCCTTTACGAGGGATAAGTGTCTTCGACCACCTTCCACGCCGGTTGAACCGCCATTTTCTTCTTTCCAACCGGGGACCATCTTCACTCAGGACCCTCGACAACGAGGTGATTTTTCAGCCTTTACAGTTGTGCAAGTAAAGCTTATTAGGCTCATGTAAGCAATCCACCGTCCAGATTAAATTGTCTCGACGAGGAGTTTACCCCTGAGGAGTGACGTTCCACCACGAATTTGACTTGGTCACATTTTACCAAATCCAACAGCAATCAGCCTCCATGGCGAACCAGATAAGTTGTGTTGTGCCGTTACCTAGTCTATCAATTTATCTTGAGAAGCTTCAGCTCTTGCTATTACTATAAACTTTATTTATCGTGCCTTGCGGTCCTGAACTTTTCATTCCTGATATGTACCCCTTTTGGGATTACATAACTGGCATACTACATGTTTAATTCTTTTTATTTTTGTTGTTAGTATTTAATATTTGTCATTTAAGTATATTTCTACCCACATAGATTAGGTCCCCTTTTGGGATTATATATTTTGCTTATTGCTTGTTAAATCGTTGTCTTTAAATATTAATCATTTAAGAAGGTATTTTTCTCCCATTTGTGAACGGGTTGTAGACGTCTATAACGCTGGCCAACTATCAAAATACCGTAATCATTACTTTTTATATATATCCGTTTTTTTAAGGCCTGTGATACGTTAATTAATAATTAATCCTATAAACATATTCCCGCTTTTATTCATTACAGTAAAAATCTTTATCGCCTGATCTCATTTCTCATTTCGAAATATAATAAACATTTTTCTACAATTATCAACTACTTTCTTTTCTTGCTTTACTTCTTTCCTAGGAGCTAGCCTGGCCCCCCATCTTTGTTTTGCGCCAAACCTCAGTTTTCCTAGAAAACGACCCTGAGAGGGTGGCAATTCAATATTTTTTTTTCTACTCGTCCTCATTCATATGATCAGAAACAACATTCTGATTCTCAAATAAGACCTGTTTTTCAATTATCTGCAGGGTAATCTTCAAACAAATAAGCTCAATCGATAAACATCATTTTTACGGAATTTGATAATATTTTTCATATCAGAACATTATCGGAAATAGTTAACGACTTCCAAACCAATACTGTGTGATTAATTTCATTCTGTATATTTGGAATACGAATACGATGTAATTGAAGACCAATTCTCAATCTATATCAATTCAGAGAAATTTGCCAGGTGATTCAATGGAAATGAACAAAATAACATACCGGAATGTTTTTTTTTTTTTATTTAAATTACCCTATATCTCTAAATTTCGTAGGTTGAATTCTTCCATTTTCTGTTATTTCATTGAGTGGCGATATTTAACTGGATGTCCAAAATTATATATGCTTTCTATGACTACTTTTTGAATTATCATGCACCAAACACCAAACTTAAGATGTACTTAGCTTTTCAGAACGATGTAATCACATGGACAGTCGAAAGTCCGAAGTTATATTCTATTATGTTTTGGACTCGCAACTGTCATTTATTAATTTGTTCAAAATAATTAAATAACCTGCTGATACAGCATAAACGATTCAAATTGCAATAGTGCAAAAAAAAATTGCACCTGTTTTGTGCACACATGAAGTTCATATAATTCTCTACCTTAACGCAAAAAACGGAGTTAAGAATTAAAGAAAACAAAGCAAAAATATTTCGGTTCTTTCGGGTTTTCTATTACGTTACCGATGATCTGATCGGATAATACCTGATCTCGTTTTGTTCGTATTTGAATTATCTACAATTATTTATTCGTAGTGATGACATTTCTGTATTAGTTTCCCTTTTATAAGCAAAAGCCCATTTATTTGTTCATAACAAATTAATCTTTAATGATTGCGAGTCTAAAACAACAGAATATAACTTCGGAGTATCTCTCATATGGTGGCATAGTCGGTTCTCTTCTAGTATTTTTGTTTCCCCGCACATGCTGCACACAATTTAGTACTTTCAGTATCAAAATTGATGTTGAAGGTTGATTTTTCAGAAGTGAAAGTAGAAAAAATCATATATATTTAATTCCAAAGCAAGGTTCATGGGATGAAGGTGGTTTTGTGTCACTTTTTCTGGTTAGTTATCAACTTCGGTGAATGATCCCCTTAAATAGTTTCGGAGCCCGTTCACAGAGCCTTTGTTAAAAAAAAATAAAATACAAGAAAACTTCAGTGAGTTGCTTCAGTAACTAACTATAAACAAATATATTTTTAGGTGAACTAATAATTACGGTCCATTGAATACTCTCTGTTTAAATATTCAGTTTTCTGAAAAGCCAAGTACGTGGTATCTTTGATGACTGATAATTTAAAAAAAAGCCATAGAAGCCATATACAATTCTGGGCTTCCATTTAAATATCACCACTCAATAAAATAACAGAAAATCGAACGAGTTGACAGACAAAATTTTGAGTCATATGGTGATTTCAATAAAGAACCATATTTTGGTATTTTGCTCATTTCTATTGAATCAATCTCTTCAAATTGATACAGATTCAGAATTGGTCTTCAATTAAATCGTATTCGTATTCGAAACATACAGGAAAATATGGTCACAAAAAGTAACAAGTGATAAATAGTTGTATTCAGAATGTCATATGGAACCAAAAAAGGTGAAAATATACCGGGTATCTCATTTAAAAATCAAAAGTTTATATTACTTTCGGTGAAATCGAAAGTTGCAGTTTTATGTCTCATACAGATTGTCCAAATTTCATTTCAATATCTGCAAATCAAAAAAGTTATAGGGGCGAGCCACTTTCCGTGGACACTGAGGTTGTGTGAGCTCTTTATTCAGTTCTAGCTTTCGAGAATGAATTTTCTCTTCATCAGGAACACTGGTATACAAAAAAAAAATGACAATTCAGTCAGTAATGAGAAAACAATTTTCTGGTACTGGCAAAAAGTGAGGTGATAGAGAAGTCAGCTACATTAAACATAAACACTTTCTCTTAAATATTCAGACATATTAAAAGTTAATTGTTAAAATTAGGTGAGTAGGAACCACATTTAAAATTGTATAATAAAACGCTAATTTAACGAAATACACAACAAACCACAAACCACAACAAACTTCCTTGAAAATATATCAGAACCCAATAAAATGAATCGGGTTTCAAAAGGCCGAGCGAACCTTCAAAAAACAATAGCGCGTGGTAAAACAACTCTCAGGAAAATATTCTACTCTTTCTTACCTTTTATTTTTCTTACTTCTTCATGCCAGGAAGCTGGAACGACCTCTGCCCAAACACTATATTTTATTTGAACAATTCACCTCATTATTTTACTATTAATTTCATCACTTCTCTGGTAAGCCATTTACTGATTCAAGTAAAAATTCCTTAATTTGCTACTAGTTGAAATATCTGCGCAAATAGCCCAGATAGAAGATAAATTCGAAGTAATAAAAGCCAAAAGAAAAAAATGGAAACGTTGGAATAAATGAGATGTTTAAATTTAATTCAATCTATCAATTTCCCAAAATACAAAACTAACCCGAAAGAACCGTTTGAATAAATGAAATTACTAAATAACTGTTATTAAATGTTCAAAGAGTGTGATTATTATCAGAATATTAATCGATAATTCAGAACGAAAAGTTTACCAGAAAAAGGTTTTTCTTAATTCAACACAACTATCTCACAACATATTTTAGGCCAGACTGCCGATTTTGCCCGCATAATCTCGGGTCTACAAATTCTTCCAGACCAGCTGGGTGGTCTCGTAGGAGAATTGTGCAATAGTTACATCCTTATGAAATTTCTTTAAATTAAGTATTCAATTATGATTATGCATTACTATTTTATAACCCAGATATTCCAACGCTTACGAGAAAAAAACATAACGTGAATACTTCACGTTATGAAAAAAACTCACTAGATCTAACAAAATTACTCATATTATTTTCTACAATCTACTTATTATATGTAATGGATCTATCGGTAACTCTAAGTATGCATGTCTTGGATCAATTTCATTAATTGAAATATGTCATCGAATGCATGAAGCAATTGACTTTCATTACAAAATATTCCATTCAAATTATTAAATCCCCTCGTATAATTTTTATGGGCACTCGAGGACTGCATGTGAGATTATTTCTCAAGTTTTGAATATTTGAGGGAGGTCGTTCCCAGAAACAGAATACTGAAGATTAGATTTTACGGCTTCCAGATGTTAACTACATGCCTTATTTGTCTATAAATGTTTTCAATAGATTCTAAAAATCCGTTTTGTTACAATTGAGCCATCGATTAAAATCGAAAAATTTGTGAAAATTTCCTGCCATGAGGATTTAAATTCACATGTCAGTGATAAAAAAGCGGAAGGAATTTGAAATATTGAAATATGACAATTGATACTTCCAACAATCTGCAAAAAAGACTTTTCTTAGAAATGACACATATTTTCAAAAATTCCACAACTGTAAATTCCAGAAAGGGCAGAGAGGACTAAATGTCATCTATACATACCTTCTTCATTAACAAATTAAACATAATTATTTCAGAAATAAATTCCCATTTCCAGAATGTTCCACTATTGCAGTTGGTAATACTGATTGTATGCTACAGGCGGTATCTCTATGCCTCCAAATGTCAAACGTCACAAGTATCAATTGTCATATTTCAATATTTCAAATTCCTTCCGCTTTCTTATAACTGACATGTGAATTTAAATCCTCATGGCAGGAAATTTTGACAAATTTTTCAATTTTAATCGATGACTTAATTTTAAATGTGGTTCCTCCTCACCTAATTTCAACAATTAAATTTTAATATGTCTAAATATTTATTTATTCTCTATAACCTCACTTTTCGTAAGTACTAGAAAATTGTTTTCTCATTACTGATTGAATTGTCATTTTTTCTTCTGTACACCAGTGTTCCTGATTAAGAGAAAATTCATTCTCGAATGCTAGAACTGAATAAAGAGCTCACACAATCTCAGTGTCTCCGACTGCAATACCTGACAATTCTCTTAGCTAGTCGAGCTAACCTTCTTAAAAAATATATATAAGTAGAAAACCATAGAATGGCTTCGTGAGGGGAATAATAAATACAAACGATAAAATTAGTGGGTAAACCCTCATAATGCAACCGTAGACGAATACGTTTCGGACTCATTAGACCCCTTCAGTACGGTATAGCCAAGTGTAAAGTTGTGCAACACTGGAACGCAAGATCACACAAATATACGAGCCAACCACAGGAGCCACCAACACATTTGTGGTTAAAGTCAGAACATCTCGTGTTTACAAGGCTTGAACTAACATTACCACGGAGGCAACTATAGCTACCTGCGTGACATCCTAATCCAGGAATATATAAATAAAGTAGAAAACCATAGAATGGCTTCGTAAGGGAATAATAAATACAAAGGACAAAATTAGTGGGTAAACCCTCATAATGCAACTGTACAAGGATCCGTTAAGGACTCATAGGACCTCTTCAGTACGGTATAGCCAAGTGTAAAGTTGTGCAACACTTGAACGTAAGATCACACAAATATAGGAGCCAACCACAGGAGCCAGTAACACATTCATGGTTAAAGTCAGAACACCTCGTGTTTACAAGGCTTGAACTAACATTACCATGGAGTAAAAACATTTCCGTGGTTCGTTTTAAATTAAGTTTCAACTAGTGACTGTATCAATTCAGAATGTTTTCGTTTTGATTTCGGGAGCTCCATAAAGCTATTCTGACGAGTTGTAAACAAAGAAACGACGTCGTCAATAGATGGTGGAACTCTCGGAATTAAATCGAAAACACTCTCTCCACTATATATGCCGGGTGACCACGAGGTGAGGTACGCCCCCCAATTTATCTATAGTTTTGAAAATACAGATTTCAAATTCGGTGTATCGCTATAGTACTTGAATACGCATATTTTGAAGCCTCTACTAGAAATGCACCACTTCCGGTTCAACCAGAAGTGACCCAAACTTTTTTTTTTTTTTCAAATTACACCCTGAACATATTTTTTCATTATCGGAAAGAGCACGCAATTTTTTTTCTTTTTTTCTTTTCTTTTCTTTTCTTTTCTTCGAAATTGAAAATTGGTTTAAAACTGGCGGAGATACAGTTGATTGTTCTATCGAACAAAGTTGGTCATGAAACTTGAACTTAAATCATCACAATTGACAAACGACATCAGAAGTTACCAGAGGAAGTCGTGAAGAATGGTTTCCGGGCTTTGAGGCCGTGGTCGGTTCACCTCCGAGGCGGTTTGGACGTTGTGAGCGAAACGTCCAAAGAAACGATTTCACTTCCGGCCGTGAAAGCCTTCACTCTATGCTTACCAGAGGAAGCTTTGAAGTGCGATGCAGTTGAAAACTGAGGTTCTCATGTAATTGCAGCTTCCATATATTCCAACAATTATCAAAAATTACCTAAAAACGGAATGGTATCCATGAAGAAATGTTCACAACTGCCATTTCTTAAATGGCAACATGTACTTTTCAATTTGTCATGATAAAAAGTTATGAATTATCAGTTCACTCGTGTGAGAAGTTTTGGAGAGTTCCTAAAGGAAACGAAGATACAATCAGGTTTCATGATGAATGTTCCTGAAATTTAATGTTCTTCAACGTAGGCGGCTTAGAACATAATTAGGAAAGCAATACACAAAAGCTCATATTATTTCAACGAAGTAAGAATTTGTTTTACATATTTAATCAATGCTGCTTTTTTGTTTCGCTTTTTTATGTTCATGGCCGCCTTCGTTGAAAAATGTCTAATTTTGAGAACACTCACGATAAAACATCTTGTATTTGCGATTTCTTTCGGAATTCTTCAAAAATTTTCACACGAGTAATCTGATAATTAATCATTTTTCATCATGACGAAGTGAAAAAAACATGTTGCCATTTGAGAAATAGCAGTTGTGAGCATTCCTTTATGGGTACTTTATGGGTACTCCGTTTTTAGGAATCGAAACTAACATCAGATTCTGGTACAGAACATGCCTAAACTCCCAGATCTCTTTAAAATATACAGGGTGTCTCACAAACTAGCAATATTTTTAATTTTAATTTATCCGTAATATTTGATTGATTTTGAAAATTTTGTCTTTAGTAACAAAGTAGGTACCTAAAATGTTCAATTACTGCTATATAAAATAACCAAAAATTATTGTTTCGTGGCTTGCCATGACCAGTTGAGTAGTGGAAAAATGGAGAAAACACATCGAGGATGCTTCAAGCACCAAAGGAACAGCGGTTTCTGGATTAGAACACCCTGAAACCCCCACATCAATACTTAAATCTAAAAATAGACAAAGTGCCGACTATAGCTCGCATTACATTTATTTATCCGTAGTATTAAATTGATGCTAAAAATTTCTTCTCCAGTCAAAAAGTACCCAAAATATTTAATTGATGCTGTGGAAAATAACGAAATATTATACTTCCACGGCTCCACGGCTAGATATGACCAGTCAAAAATTGAAAAATTGGGGTAAGCATCCTTTTATCACGGAGACAACAGATCCGGGTTCAAAATATACCGCAAAGTCCCCAGATTCCGTTGCCCGGGTCAAGAAATTAAACAGGATATCATCCTGTGAATGGTAACATATCGCACTTTCTATTTATAAATCTTGTTTCATTTTAAGGCTTGTTTTCATCACAAAACCAAATTCTGGTTCGGAACAATTAAAATCACTCAGATCTTGTTACTTAAATCATCAAAATATCATCATCTGTAAAACTGCAACAAAAATTATTCAATAAAGAGTTGACATGTATACATTTACAGATGACTTCCTACATAATTTTATGATTCGGGCAACGAGATGTGAGGGCTTCTGAACTAAAATTTGGTGTATGTTTTCACTCATATTTCAATTTTCTTATCATGGAAAAGTAATATTGGGTTATTTTGTACAGCATCAACTGAACGTTTTTGGGAACTTTTTGACTGGAGGAGAACTTTTTTCAATCATCTAAACATCAAATAAGAGTTTTCAATTTTGCCAGCTACAAAAATCCTGTTTTCCCCACTTTTTCACTTTTCGACTGGTCATAGCTAACCATGAAAAAGTATTATTTGAATATTTTCTACAGCGTTATTCGAACATTCTCAAGTAATTAGTGATTATCGCAAAACAATCGAAATTAACAAAACATTAGGGATGAATAAAAATCAATACAGACACCCTGTATATTTTAAAATACCAAGAACTGCTACTTGGGGTTTTCATAGTGCTGAAACAAAATTTAGTGTAATTTTTGCAAAAAAGAATCCCTAGTATGTTTTTCCCAATTTTTAATTTTTCAATTGTAGCCATGCAAAAGTAATATTCGAATATTTCCTACAGCATTATTTGAACATTTTTAGGTTCTTCGTGACTAAGGAAAAAAAACGAAATGAACCAAACATTATTGATGAATAATTTTTGTTGCAGATAACACCCTGTATATTTTGATGAATAGCACTGAGATCTGGGAGTTTAAGCATGTTCGGAAATGTTCTAGTATGTTTTTCCCAGTTTATCACTTTTTAACCGGTCATAGCAAGACATGAAAAAGTAAAATTCGGATATTTTCTATAGCATAAATTGAACACTTTTAGGCACTTTGTGAAAAGCGAAAAAAATTTTGAAAACAACCAAATTTTACGGATGAATAACAAATAAAAAATGTTGTTAGTTACAGATGATACCCTGTATATTTTGATGAATTGACACTGAGATTTGGGGTTTTCAGGGTGTTCTGTGACAGAATCTGGTGTTATTTTTGCGATAAAAAAATGCCTAGTATGTTTTCCCAATTTTTCACTTTTCAGTTGGTCGAAGGTAGCCATAGAAAATGAATATACGAATCTATCATAAACCTGAAGGTAGATATTTCTAAGTACTATATGTAATGAAAAACAAATTTTGAAATCACTTTACTGAATGGAATATTCAGACCATTTCAGTACTGCATCATCTGATACGACTCTAGTATACCATTATTCATAGGCTTACTTTATAATTCCAAAATTCATAAATGAAACAAAGCAACTCATTTGATGAATTTATTTTCAGTTTCATAAATCAAAGATATCAATGATAAATTAAATAAATAATGAAGATAACATATTTATATTTGCAAAAATACAATTGAATGGTATAGCGAACATGATAAGTGAATAAGTGAAAAGGTGCTGTAGTGTTGAGATTGATACAATGAAAGCGATATTTATTTTTTCTTTAATATGCTTTATTTATCAGGTAATATTTTGCTGTTTCACTAACACTCTCCTCAGATTTCTCATAATTGTTTTTAATGTTTGTTTGGTTAATTGTTTACCTATATGGAGCCGGCCTAAGGATAACACCATTGTAACACTATGGTAAACTCTGGTGATCGTGAAAGCAACTCAAAAAGATAGCCAAGTGCGATAGAAGGTATACACCATTGCGAGATAAAATATCTTTGGGTACCTACTGATTTTACACGAAAAACTATTTTTTTTAATACTATAAACATTGGCTTGCAAATGCTTCCTGAATGAGGATGACCCCTAGGAATTGGCTCTCATAAACTGATTTCATGCAGTATATCAAGAACAAACTGAGATATACACCAATGAAAGTAGTTCCACGATTCAATATTAGTGTTATCATTTACTAATATAATCAGTAAAAATCAATTCTAACCATAGGCGTGCGAAACCTGAAGGGAACTACGTTTTCTTCTCGAACTTTGAATGATTGACATTTTGAACGCTCGCCACCAAAATAAGAATCACACTGATTTTCAGCGTAATTTTCGTCCAAGCTGATTTTGCACTCAATCTGAGATTCTCATCGTGCAGTATTTCATTTAAAACGAAACATCTCGTTCACGGTCGATCTCCCAGCAATTTATGGGGAGAATATTACTCATGTTGAAAAGGGGGACATTCTCCATAAAAATTGAAAAATAAAAAATGTGATTTATTTGCAATATCCTAACAGAAAACAACTACTTCCCCGGCACAAGCCACGCTGGACATTGAACTACACATCTGATCTATCAGAATATCTATATTGAAAATCTATTTCGCTTTGCCAAGCTCTTCAAGGGTATTGATAGGATAAGAAAAAATAGGCTCTTCAGAAGCAATTATATACATCAGGGATGAGGGAAATATTTCTTCTGCGGTAACACTTTGAAAGTAATTTTTTGACATAGACCTGTCATGAGCATTATATTTTGATTTTTGTTCGAAAATATGAATAGGATATTCATAAAATCTGTTGTGGAATCATCTGCGGCTGAAAGACAAACTTTAGTCGCTATTTTCGATCGTTCAAGATAACCTCTTGGGTGGTATTTATGCCGAATAGGGGAACATTCTCCATGAAAATTGAAAAATTTGATTTATTTGTAATATCTAACAGAAAACATCTACTTCTCCGTCACAAGCCACGCTGGACATTGAACTACATCTGATAGATATTGTGAAAAGAACTGAAAAGAAAAATTCTGAAAGTGAAAATTCGCATTTTCACTCAAATAGTTGATTTTTTTAGTTGTCTCTAGTTTTTATAGAAAAAAAAAAACATTGAATAAATTATATAGGGAGAATGTTATCAAAAAATATCACTCATAGAATGTTAAGATCACAGTTCCCGTTCTATATTTTTACCTGAGCTATATACATATATGACAAATAATGTGTCTACTGAAATGTATTAGATACCAATGCTCAACTGTTCGTATCAACAACAAATCATCATTAAAAAACCACAAGCAGATCATCTGAATTTTCTCTAAATATTCCAAAGGAATTCAATCAGTAGAATTATTTCTACAACACAAGCAAGGTTCACTTCTCTCGCATTTAATCCCCAATACATTTCAGTCGACAAAAAACTATCAGAGATGTTAAAAGTAAGACTGTTCGAAACATTAAACCTCCACTGATATGTTCTGTTTGTACATGAATAGAACGTGTATGTAACGGAAAATGTCCGCCGCACGGAACTATTTTCAGGATGTTCCTGGGTATCCCAAAGGGCATTTTTTCCTCGTTCTTTTCATAGCCTTTTTAAAGACACAATACAACATTTTCAAAGCTTTTTGACTACATTAAATCACTGTATATAATGTTCCTTGGACATCACGAAAGGCATTTGAGGGTATATTCACAAAACTGGAATTATTTGAAAAAATTCGTCAACAACAAACAATATTGAAAATTTGGCATCAACAATGTGTTTCCTGTGATAAAAACTATACAAGGGAGTCTTCATATATAAATTAACTCCCTCGTAGATTATTTTTTGAAATAAACACATTGTTTTTGCCAAATATTCTATATTGTTTTTATGGACGGACTTTTTCGCATAAGGTTTGCCAGCTTTGTGATTATACTTCCCGTTTTTTGCTTGTATTTTCATCATACTAATTGTGCAAATTAACAGTCAAAATATGCAAATGAAAACCTCAAGGCGAATTAAAAGAGTTATACAAAAATTATTTTAATAGGCCATCAAAAAATCAAAATCAAATTGTCTTCCGTTACTCTCCATTGTTTCGGATGGTGGAACCATTCGTTTGTGTAATTGTAAGTGTGTAATTATCGAATTATTTTCTAGTTATACTTGATTTTTTTTCACATCACCTAAAACAAAAGGACAATCTGCTGTTATGACGGATTTACTATTGAAAAAGTCATAATTATTTTCCATTCTAAATAATATTAGTCATATATTTTCTATGAAACGCGCAGTTTTCAGAATTTTGATAAGTTTACTAAAAACGTAAAGTTCTAAGCCAATTTTCAGAAAAAAATTGAGTAACGAACAAAAGTTCAACAAAAAGACTGTTTTAAGTGCTCACCAAAAATCAACTCCGTTAATATTGAATTATTAGGTTACTGCAAAATTTGATTTTTGTCCTATCCAGTAGCAGATCTACCCCATTTGTGAAAAGAATTTTCTCACATCATTTCCTCCGACTTCTGTAGGAATATACCTGAAATAAAATGTGTATGTATTAAAATCGGATAAACATTTCAAACAAAAAATGTTCTGAACATAGTATATTAAACACAATATTCAAGAAGCTATCTTGCTCACGTCGGTCATGTTAGCTCCCGGCCGGCTAGCTCCAAGCTAGAGTATTCCACCACGGTCACAAGGGAGCCTATTTTTTTTATCTAGTTAAAGTTGATTGTGTTCATTCGGTAGCCACTAAATGAGAATAACGATTACAGAATGGGGTATTTTAACAAGTTTGAATTTCGCAATATTTTAACTATAACCCTAGATTATTTTCAACATGAAAAAGTGGCCGGACTCGAACGGCAATGACTCTGGGATAAAATAAGATGATTTTTAATTCAAAAATTATTTCTTGAGCGACTTCAACATAAAAAGTGCCAGCACCAAGCATATGAAGTAGTATTTGCATTATTAATTATCTTATTTACTTCCCAAAAAAATTGCCGGTCAGGGCCGGCCAGGATCAGCTTGAGTTCGATAGAATGATGTGGTAAAAATACAGCGAGATATGTCATGAACTGCTACCTCATATGCATGGAGCTGGCA